>JABCKT010000058.1:0-91950 GCA_018858115.1 Tephrocybe rancida
CTTACGTAGAATCTACATAGAGTCTATGTGGAGTACACGTGGAGTCTAGTGGAAACCAGGGGGAGTGTAAAGTACTCAAAGAGACGCACCTGGATGGTGGGCATCCTACATTCTGATCATGCCCTCACAACACTTCCCTTATGGAATTCACATTGTCTTTCTCTCACCAACGAATCTGACTCCTACATTCCAATGGTTCATAGAACCTCTAGCACTGAAGCCCACTGGTCTACCGCAGTACAAACCATCCGTGGAACCTTTCATGGAGAGGCCAATGATCCAGAGACCTTTGCGACTTCCAAAGATTTCCATCTCATATTATTATCGGCCCATAGGTGGCAGTTCCTGTGGTACACTACCATGTGCCTTGCCATGTGCCAAGTCGCACAAACCGTCGGTTTCATTCCTACCCTCGCCGAAAACATTGAAACGTTATTGGTCCTTCTGAGGCAAGCCTCTGACTATACAAGCAGCATCGTGCGCGACTGGGAAGACAGGACATACGGCGAGATTGTGGGCAAGACCCCCAAAGGCCCAGGAGGTAGAGGAAGATGGGCTGGGCCCGAGCCGTACAGTAAGTGCCGTCCCCCAACCTTATGTTATCCGACTTGCAGTTAAATTTGTGCATCTTTCCAGTCACCCTTCTTACAGTGGCTGGGCGGTACGTCCAGGTGTGTCTCGGCTCAGTGAAGTTCCCTTGTCCTGCCATCATGAAAGCTGTAGGTTTTCATCTTCTTAGCCTTCTGTTTTTCCAGACTGACTTTTCACAGATGCTCTACATGTAGTGTTTTAAGGTCAGGTCGCAGCAACTGCAAAAGACTGCAACCCGACCGGACTGCAACTGCAAAAGACCTGACTTCAAGTTGCAGTTGCTAGGATTTCGACGAAGTATTGCGACCGCCTCCGACCGGTTGCGACCGGTCGCAACCGCTGGGCGTATAGATGTACTCGAGCCCCTTCAAATCCATCCCTGGCACGTCCAAATCGGACAAGAACTGAGCGAGCTATGACCAAAACGATCCTGGATGCGGTCAATTTGTATGCTCCCCACCATTTTGAGCATATCTCTGTCAGTTCATGCCCGATTCAAGACATGCGGGGCTGCAAATGAAGGTATGAAGTATACCTACACGCTACAATACTGCACAATATGTATATTCACGCGGTTGCGACCGGTTGCGACCGGAAAAAGACCGGTCAAGACTGATCGCAACCCGACCGGGTTGCAACTGGTTGCAACCAGTTGCAGTTGCAGTCGCTACATTTGGGCATTTGCAGCGACCGGTTGCGGTTGCAGTCGCTGAAAAAACGGGTGAAAGACCCGACCCGACCCGACCTTAAAACACTATCTACATGCTGTCTAATATGCGCAAAAAATTCCTAACGCAAGTAATTTCACAAACCATTGACTTTGTCATTGAGCTGAGGAGCAACGAGAAACTTGATCAATTCTGGGATGACATTTATCACCATGATCATGACAGTGGCAGCGACCACTCGAAGTCGGCCCGAGAACAATTAAAAATACCTTGTTCACACAGCCGCGCTCTGCTACCACCACACCTCCTGCCACCAGTGTCAAATTTCGGGGCAAAGCATCTTACACCAGCCACTTATTATATAATGTCCTCCGTCACATTCTGCAGGATACCTTATTCACCACTCTTGATGGGGGTTTTCCGTTCATACGCCTCTCACACCCTCAGGCATGGGACACAGTTGCCATTCCTTGGATGCTTCCAATGAATCTCAGTGGCCTCATTGACCACCTCCTTCACATCTTGTATAAGGATGTACGATTGTTCAATGGCCCATTCACAATTCCCGGCCATACCATCAGTCTCAAGGAGTGTCTTGAGACAATGCTCCTTGCACATTGCGGCCTACTACACCCCCCGAACCCACTTCAGCCACTGGTGCCCTTTGCGAAAACTCATCAAGAATTCCAGGATGCGAGTGCCCATCTAGTGAACAATGTATACAGCCTGGATGGCCTCTCCAAAATTCCAGACAAGATTTATCATGTCCTAAATCTAGATTTCATGTGGTGCAGCTCAGGCAAAGGCGACGCCTTCCAACACTTCAAGCTTCCTTCTCATCTATATCCATCTGTTGGGCACGGTGCTGCACCCAGCAGCCCTCCATTCCACCTCTTCTATCAGTCAGGTACCATCCTGCACATTGCTGGGGATGACAGCACTCCAGCAAGGAGGATTGCAGAACGTCAAAAGCAGATTGACGTCTGGCTTAAACCTTCCAGGTACTAACTCCGATGGACCTGGGGGTAATACAGTTGTCCCGGTTTCTGACGGTTTCTAATAGTTTCTAAGTGAATTCAGCTTTGCGTCCTGAATGACAAGTGCATGGTATTGTGTCACCACAGACTTGATCTTACTATTACCGTGATAGCTCGCATGTAGCCACTTTATTCCCCAACATCTTTTCTAGTAGTACATGATAATCACAACACTTGCCTCAAATACAAAAGCATTTCGGATGGAATTGGGCTCACAAAGAAATGAAAGTGAGATTAATGGAAGAGAGCAGAGAAGATGTGAGGCAAGGTACTGGTGATAAAGACAAATTCAACTGAGAGGCATGGAGGCCTGAATGGTGAGAGAATGAGTAGAATGTGGCGGCCAGGTTCCCCCCTACGGAAAGGCTTAGCAGGGCTGTTAGAAATTTGTGAAGGCCTTTGTGGGATGCAACATTGTTTCCAATAAGCCGCCAACATTCCTGCCTGTGTGACCAGCGTCCAAATCAGGGATTGAAGGTGCCGCCACAGCAACGGCAGCGCCCAGACATTGAAGGCTGACCTAAAGTCGGTTAAGGCTAAGTCAAAACTGTACTTGGGGAAATAAACTCACCATCAGAAGAAGAAATCCCAAATAGGAGTAGGAAATAATTCTCCAGCTGAATTAACATAAACTGAGAAAGGTGGATAAAAGTGTCTGAATGAAGGACATACCTTGAAACTTTAGGATGGAGGTACGTTGTGAAATCGAAGCTCAGAGGTGAGTATGCGACCACAAAGCCAGCCAACAATGACGCAGCAAAGCTAAGGACGGTCCGAGCAGTCGCAAGCTCTGTTGGGGGGGCTGGACAGATGCTCGTTACCGACACCTAGGGCTACAGCAAAGGAGATGAGGATGGGTATCCACGCTATTCATTTGTACCCGTAGGGCTTTGGTTACTAGGGAATGTTAGGGTGGGGAAGAGGATGGACGATCCCAAACATGATGGGCTTAAGGGTTCCAGCAGAAATCCTTGCACACATATAGTCAAACACGTGGTATAGGTCATGCAGGCTCGCGATAGGATGTTGAAGTTCCAAGTCATAGAGAACCAGACGGTCTGGTTCTCTATGACGAACAATATCTTGCGAATTTATGTGCAGATCGATCTTCAGGAAAAATGGCAGGCAGTATTCCTTTGTCGAAGACTATCAGAGACAGTCAATTTATACAAAAGACACAGAATTGCACCTCAAGACTCTACTCCCAATCATGTCAAGACTCAGAGTCATTGAACCAACTTTTCGCGATCATGATCATCATTATTGGCATGATCTCCCCGGCCAATCGATGCCGGTCCAGTGTGTTTACCAAGTGTTCTCAGGCTGTCCAAGTCTGGCGGGCCTTGACTTGCTGTTGGAACCACCGGACCCACTGACACTTCTGACCGATCCACTTTGGACCCACTGGTTGCCAGTGGCAGCAATGGTATCCCACTCTTCGAGACTGCTGGAAAGCTGTTCAGGAATATCTCATCCACCTTGTCTTATAAAAGGCAGCATTCAGGCTCAATGATTGTAATTGCAGTGTATGCATCATGGACTACTCAGGCTGGCACTCAGATCCAAAGTGCATCTGCGGTCGATCTTTTCCCTCTCCAGCTGCCCTCAAGTACCACGAAAACTCCTGCCACACGGTTAAAGATGACCTTACCAATGTCCTGGCATGCTACAAAGTGACGACGCTTGCTGCAGCTGACGAACCTCCAGTCCGGGGTGAACAAGAGCTCAATCATACGGATGGAGCATTGCCTGATAACAACAGTGAATATGCGGTAAAGCTCTCATTGATGTGTTTCTATTACTGTAATGCTGACCCGGACATCACATTGCATAATTTCAGATGGTTGTAGACAAACCTAGCCTAGCTTCAGGCTCAAAATTGAGCCACCAATTAGAAGGGCAGGCAGAGCCTCCTGCAAAGCGCCTCAGATTTCTCTCCCAGAAGCTGTGAGACTCATGACTTACTATGCATGATCGCACACTTCGAGACATCTTACCACAACCTCCAACCCCCTTGCTACCCCCTACCCCTATTGCTGAGCCTCATCCTCCTTCGGTTATCGTAGTTTCCAGTGTGCCTCCATCAGCAAATGCAGCCACCGCAACCGTAACTCCGACGCATGTTGATTCAGCTGCAAATGTATTTGGTGTCTTCAGAAGATATCATCATTCTCCAGATCCTACACACGATCCAGAGGCAGCAGTCGGCATCACATCTCTTTCAAATCTGCGCCCTGTTGTAGCTGGTGCTACATCATCGACTTCACTGTTTGACCCATATCCCAACGAAGCCTCATTTCAATTAGGACATTGGTTTTGGGCCAAAGGTGGCCAGAAATCACAGGAAAGCTTTTGCCATTTGATTGGCATTGTCAGGGCAGAGTCTTTCCAGCCTTTGGACATATGGGACATCAATTGGCCCAACATTAATGCCTGGCTTGGCCTCAATTCTTGGGATGATTCAAAGGAGGAGTGGGAAGATGAGGATGCCAGCTGGAAAGTATCGCCTGTGCCCCTTCGTATCCCTTTTCATCGCTTCACAGACAATCCTGGTGTCCGTGATTTTATCGTCAGGTCCTTCTATCATTGCTCTTTGGTGGAGGTTATTCGCGAGAAACTCACCCTCAAAAAGCAAGACATACGGCATTTTCATATTGACCCACATGAGTTGTATTGGCAACAGGGAGAAAGTCAAGAGCCTGTGTGCCTTTATGGTGAAATGTACACCTCTCCATCATTTCTTAGTGCCTATCAAGCTCTACAGGACTCTCCGCCAGAGCCAGGGTGCATGCTCGCACAATATGTGGTCGGGATCATGCTCTGGTCAGATGCAACACATCTCACAGATTTTGGTACCTCTCGCTTAACCCCTGTCTACCTGTACTTCTCAAACGAATCAAAATATCGGTAGTGCCAGCCCACTTCATATCTCACAGAGCATGTTGCATATTTTGAAGATGTAGGCTATTTCCTCAACCCAGAAACCTAGATAACTTACCAAGTCCTCTGACAGCTTCCTGACGATTTCAAGGATTTCGCTAGCCATTTTACTGGCACTAAGAAAATCAATTCGGAACTATTAACCCATGCCAGGCATGAGCTTCTTCAAGAGCAATGGCGCATTCTTTTGGACGACAATTTTGTGGACGTGTATCACCATGGCATAGTCGTTACCTGGGATGACGGCATCTCTCGAAGATTTTACCCTTGGATCTTAACATACTCTGCTGATTACAAAGAAAAGTGAGATCAATGAGCTACCTTCAGACTACTACTCTTGCTGATGGCTGCCTTTCTAAGAGCAGCAATTGCTGTCATACGGCAGAGCGGCCTCTTACCATGCCCTAGATGTCTTATTCCAAAAACCACCGTTCATATGATTGGCACTGTCAAGGATAGGAAGGATCGAATACTTCTGGAGCGCCTTGATGATGCAGCCTACTGGAAGCTCATCAGCAATGCACGGCTTGACATTTATAAGGATAATCTTGCCTTGGACAGTGCTGTTGTGGAGCGCAAGTTGAAGCCAACCTTGCTACTGCCCACTTTGGTGAGTTATGCACCCTTTCCTTTTCCTCAAACCGTCTTGACTTTATGTAAACTTGATTTCTCAGAATGCCTTCTCTGATATGCTGGGAGAGGAGTTGCTAGGCCCCTGGCACCCCCAAATGTTTGTTATTGACCTCTTGCACGAGGTCAAATTGGGCGTGTGGAAAGGTCTCTTTATCCACCTTCTTCAAATGCTCGATTCTCTCAGCGAACCACTTCTTTATGAGCTTGACCGAAGGTGAGGCTCATATTTTACTATTATCTGTATACCGCTAAACTTTCTCTTATTGAGATTTTGCTCCACCCCAACCTTTGGTAGAGATACAATTCGGTGCTTTTCAAAGAATGCTTCAGAGTTGAAGAATTTGGCAGCGCATGATTATGAGGACCTTCTCCAGGTCTGTGCCACTATCCTTTCCCTAGTCATGGCCATGCCAGCTCATCAGACGGTTCTAGTGTGCTATTCCTGTTTTTGAAGGCCTTTTCCCTGAACCTCACAACCAGGCCATACTCGATCTTCTATTTCACTTTGCCCACTGGCACGGGTTGGCCAAGCTAAGGCTTCATAGTGATTTAACTCTTGCTTCTCTGGACAAGGAGACAATGTCGCTTGGCACCGTGTTGCGCTCCTTTCAGACCAAGACCTGCTCAGCTTTTGCAACCCACGAATTAGCACACGAAGCAGATGCAAGGCGCCGCAAGGCCACTGCCCAGTCCAAAGTAGGAGGGCAAAGCACAGCAGAGGGGGAGGGGAAGGGAAAGGGAAAGGGAAGGGGGAAAGGGAAAACGAAGGGGAAGGGGAAGGGGAAGGGGAAGGGGAAGGGGAAGGGGAAGGGGAAGGGGAAGGCAGAGGAGGAGGAGGACCAGGAGGAGGGCGGGGGGGGGGCAAGGGGGTCAATGCAAGCAGGGAGACAGGCACACAAATTGTTAGTGCTGGCAGTGACACTGACACCACTATGCCAGTCCATACAGGTGCATCCTCCCAATCACTGTAATTTGGGTTCTCATTGCACTCTTAGATGTAATACCTTGGCTCACGAGTGGCAACAACTCGACTGAAGGCACCGCAAATACTCAAAGGCATGTGCTGTTCTCCTTGAACACCTACAAGACCCATGCTCTTGGAGACTATGTGTCTACTATCAAGGAGTACGGTATGACTGACTCCTATTCCACAGAGCCCATGAGTGCCATCCTCTGAGAGCCTATGGACTCGAATAGTATAGAGCTGAATTTTATTAGGGAGAACTTGAACACCGTGTACCCAAAGGAAATTACAGAAGAATGTCAAAGAAATTTTTTCAGAAGCAGCTCGCACAGATAGAGCAGCGGCAGACAAGGTTAAGGTGCATCGCAGCTTCCCTAAAAAGCAGCACTGATGGCTTACCATCCAGAACCACTCCAATATCTGAGCTCAATGGCAATTCCACCACCTCTGACGACCCTACAACCTACAAGAATCATGACCCGTTACTTTGGTATTGGATTGGGAAGTCAGAGAAGCTCAGAGAACATCTTCCGACATTCCTGTCAGATCACAAGGGCGATCCTGCCATTTCGGTAAGAGTCTTTAATGTGATTATGCTGCATCCCCACTCCCTATCAACAGAATTTTCCTGCCCACCTCCGAACTCATGTGCTAGCACAGTTGAAAGTAATATTGCAGGTGCCTTCGGACAACCGCCCTCAAACCAGCTTCTCTGCAGATTCAGAAAAAGTATATTTTGCGAAAGACTCAATATACCATCATAATCTTGTTTGATTTAACTACACCACATACGATGTGCACCGTGCTCAAGACACTGTCAACCCTCGGACAGATCATTGTGACATAATTCTGTTATCAGATTCAGATGGCGGTGGCCGCCAGCACGAGTACAAGTATGCACACATCATTGGCATTTTCCACATCAATGCTATCTATTCTGGTCCCTTCAACAAGCTAGTGACGGCCATGGCTCATCGCGTGGACCTACTGTGGGTGCAATGGTTTGAACTTGTCACCCCGAGATGCACAGTAGGCCAAGCTTGGTTGGCTATCCACCCACGGCTCGACGTGTTGCAATTTCCCCCTATCAACAACCCAGCTGCGTTTGGATTTGTCGATCCCCACACTGTCCTCCGCGCATGCCATGTAGTACCACAGTTCCATTTTGGGCTTCATGATAGTGATGGAATTGCCGCCTCCTCACTCGCCCAGGATGGGGATGACCAGGTCAACTATATCGTCAATAGGTGCGTTCTGGCCATTCTAATTGTCCTTTCTTCAAGACTTTTGCTTACAATTCCCTAGATTTGTGGATCGAGACATGGTCATGCGCTATCACTGGGGATTTGGCATCAGCCATGTCTATTCCCATCAAGTCTCAAATGAGCCAACCACTTACAACCAAGGCATGTATTCATATGCCAGCCTACCGTAATGAAGCTTGTAAGGCTCACTTCTTTATGCCAGACCTTCCAACCATGGAAACTGTGGAAGGAGAACCCGGCAAACCCGGTGGAGGCAGCGAGGCTCAAATCATTGAAGCCAACTCAATCTTAGCTGAGGAACTTGAGGAACTTGATCTTGACTCTGTTTCTGACTCTGGCGATGGCGGAGACGGTTACGCATCGGATTTTCCTGATGATGATTTAGACAAGATGTATGGTTACAACGTGGATGATTACAATGTGAATTAAAGGGTGTTAGATATGCCATTTATGAATTATATATAGACAGAACCGCCTTACACATCCTGTCGTTTGAATATGGATATCGAGTATGACCAAGATTGATGTGACATACTTTTTTTCTTTTTGGAATACTATTAAGTTGTCTACATTACATAAGAGACTTAAAATCTGGGAACTCACATGAGTGTGCACGGACCATCAGTGATATGTATATAAACAATGGTATTCTTAATTGATTCTGTCTGTCATCCTTGTTGTAGTCCCACTTCACGCACCAAGAGAGCTACACCATTTGAAAGGTTGTGTAGTACTATGGTACTGTGGCTCAACAATCTTTCAGAGGCCTTTTGCCGCTCTCATCATTGTTGCATTGAGGCTGGGACCTCAAACCATTCGTCCATCTCACGCACCAAGAGAGCTACGCCATTTGACAGGTTGTGTAGTACTACGGTACTGCGACTCAACAATCTATTGGAGGCCTTCTGCCACTCTCGTCATCGCTGCATCAAGGCTGAGATCTCGAACTATCCTCTTGTCACTTTCCCGTCTCTTCGCACACTGCTGACACGGCCGTCGCACTACATGACTTTTTGTAAAGTTCCTTCCTTACATTTCTAGTCCTCTAATGATTTTTTTAAATTCTTATTGCTAGCCCTGCAGCATTTGTTACTTTTTGTCTTCACTGCTTCGTTTCTTCGCACACCGCTGCTTACAAGGCCATCACACTACGTGACTTATTGTAAGTTCCCTCCTTATATTTCTAGTTATCCTCTAATGATTTTTTATTATTACTAGCCCTGCAGCATTTGTTACTTTTTGTCCTCACTGCTTCGTTTCTTTGCACACTGCTGCTTACAGGGCCATCGTGCTATTTGACCTATTGTGAGTTCCCTTGTTAAATCTTTGGTTATCCTCTAATGACTTTACTAGGCACTCTTACTAATCCTCCAGTGTTCGTTATTTCATGCATATTTTTCATTTTCTGCAGTACTTCTCCCAGGTAATTCAGGCTGGATGGTGGTATGTAGTACGTGGGCTGGGTAGTAAAGTATCTGAGGGGAGATTGTACATTGTTGGAGCCAAGTAGCTTTTGTATGTAGGATAACATGAAATTAATATTGATTACTGTCTATACATGGTGCCAACTTGAGTCTCATCTGCAAAAGTGTGGTCTAGTCATGCTGCTCAATATGCACATCTTTCTTTAAATTTTTATGTGTACTATTGTACACATCTGACCTGAATGCAATCAGGCATTTTCTTCCACAACCAAATTTCACTTCTGACCAATGTGTTGTTGTGATGTTCCATGACGTCATATATTTCCCTTCTGAACCACAGGCAGTCAAACATATCCTGTCTGTCAAAATTTCTCTGCTGACAATACATTGTCATGTAGTTGTTGTGTAGTTGAGTGCCGTCACGCTGTTCTCTCTGATCTATACACCATCGGATATCTCTACCCCATCCATATTTCTCTTCTGGCCATCCAATGCTTGCATAGTCGAGTGCGGTCAGACATTTCTTCATCAACCTGAATTTCTCTTCTGGCCAACACGTTGTTGTGATGTTGCCTGACATCGTACAGTTCTCTTCTGAGCCACATGTGGTCAGACATCTCCACCCCGTCCATATTTCTCTTCTGATCATCACTTGCTTGTATAGTTGAGTGCGGTTAGACATTTCCTCATCAACTTAAATTTCTCTTCTGGCCAATACATTGTTGTGATGTTGCCTGACATCTTACTGTTCTCTTCTGAGCCACATGCGGTCAGACATATCCTCCCCATCCATATTTCTCTGCTGACCAACACAGCTCATATAGTTAAGTGCCGTCGCACTATTCTCTCTCATCTATGTGTCATCATATATTTCCTTTCCGTCCATATATCTCTTCTGATCAACATTGTCGGATAGTCAGTTTCTGTCGCGCAGTTCTCTTCTGACCTATGAGCCATCAAATATCTCTTCCACATCTATATTTCTCTTCTGACCTCTGGCTACCTATCCATATACTGAACATGTCGTAATTCTAATGTTATCCATCCTGCGAGTCAGGATCAAATCAGATCATTCTTTGAAGATCCGACATTTTCTTTTATAGCAAGTCAGACGTGGTCCGAAATTATAGAGATTGTATCAAGGCCATAACTCTTTTGTGCCAGGTAACTCCCCCCTATGCATATCAAGCTTTATCCAGCCAGCCATCATCAAGATAGGCCTGATGCTGGATTATCTCAAGATAATGCATTGTCTGGCTTTATAATTTTCTGGTTGAAAGCCTGATGGAACATTTACCCAATTTCACCCCCTCGTCAAATCCAGGAAATATTCACCCAATCTATGGCGGGTCGAATCCCGGGAATATTCACCTCATTTCATCCCCTCATCAAATCCGGGGAATACTCACCCGGTTTCGGTTTGGTGTCACCCCCTTGCACTCCTGGGTGGAAATGGGGAATGCTCACTCTATTTTATCCTCACGCATGCTCACCCCATTCCAAAGTTGCGTCACGCCTCCTTTGCTCAGAATTTGGGGTGCGCGTTGAAGGGAGTCAAGTCTCCTTGGTTTCGGGGCTTCCGCTGTTCCCACCAGGAGATAATGGTCCACTCTACTCAATGTCCGGTAGTTTCAATCTAATTCACTACATTGGAAAGGTTGTCAAGACAGGCTCTGGGAATGATTTACAGTGAAAATCCACTGGATTTAGGGCTTGCTCGTATGCCAGTGTGTGAGAACATTGACCTGCCAACGGTCTTGCATTGACGGGCCACGGGTTATTCCACAACTGGCCGGTGCCGTTTCATTGGAATCGACGGTGGGAGTTATCTGCGTATGGTGGTGAATGTCAGTGCACAACAGTGAACACAGATGGATAACGGTGACCCTCAGTGAAGTACGGAGATTTATTGTGTAAGTCGCCTTGGTAGTATGATGAAGTTTGATGAATGTCAGCGACGTAGTGTCTTTGCAGCTCCGAGCATATTACTGCAATTTTTTGTCCTTCCTGAGATATCAGATTTGTCGTCTTTGCTTGCCCATGACTGTATAGAGAAGCGGCCGACTTTATAGCTTCTTGACTGATGATGTCATAGGAAAGGAACCCACGCCAAAGTGAGACAAAATTGCAACGCAGAAATTGTACAGAAAGGGGCACGACGGCAATGCAAGGTTGATGCCATGTTTTGCTGCTTCTCTAATAGATTGGGGAAGCGGGAGCGCGTCTCGGGGATGTTCAGAGAACCTTTTAACAAACCAAGTTCCATAGCATCATTCCTGTCAATGGACTAACCTTCGAAGCGTTTTCGATGATGTGGACATTCATGATACACGAAAATGCTGACCCACACGGAGATGGCGTTTCTCCCTAGACGTACAGCCTGTACGTGAAGCTAGACAGTGATGCAAGAGAACTAGGCATTGTTCAATGCTAGCCCCAAGGAAGCAGTTGAAGCAGGAGAAGACTCTCGCGTGTCTTGCTGCCCAATTGAAGATTGTCCTAGATTCCGCAAATATACAAGAAACAACTTTTCATCGTGAGTATGGAGAAACCGGAGACCGCGACGTGATCAGCAGTTCCTGCTCCTCCTCCAGATCCTGCGACGCCCTCGTCCGTGTAGTCTTCTCCTTTAACTTTCCATATGCCCCCTTGGCCGCCTCGACGATGCGCTCCCCTGCCCACGTGCGGGCCCTCCACAGCACAAACTCCTTGTTGTCGATGCGGTCGGGGCGCACGCGGTGCTCCGTGTCGACTGTGACGACGATGACCGCGATGGCGGCGAAGAACGACGCGAGCGCCGTCGCGGAGGAGATCATGAACATGATGATCATTTGTAGACGCGCGGCCTGCTCGACGGACGACCCACCGAGGATCGCGCCGGTCATCATTCCTGGAATTGCAATAATCCCGATCACGCTAGGGGCGCGTTAGAGCCATGAACGCACGGGGAGTGTAACGGGACACACCTCATTTGGTTCACGACGGGCGTGAGCGCGAGACGCAGAGCCTCACGCGCTATCGGCCGACAGGCTTCCATTCGTGACGCGCCGAAGGTAAGGTACATTTCGACCTTGTCTCGATTTTCTCTGTGGGCGCGATAAGAGCAAGTCGGAAAAGAGTAGACGGGTCGTACTGGAGTTCTTTGAGCACATAGCTCACAGATACGACTATCCCCGAGATTGTGCTTCCGCAGAGCATACCCACGATCGGGACTATAGAACCGTTAGAGAAGAGTATCATCGGGTATTAGTGAAACAGCGTACTGTATTGCACGGGTGTCCAGAACGGATGAGTCGACATTGCGAACCGTGATCCTAATATCGATATAGGAATGGTTGACCCCAGCATTCCGATGAGGACCGAGGCAAACTGGGTATACAACGTTAATACACAAAGAGCCGAATACGAGGAAACCCGACCATGTATCGATGCCGCCTTTTTGACTTGTTAGCAACTGTGCATTGTCAGATACCGCTCTTCAACCCCATAGGCAACCCCCTCACCGATCTCGAATGTCCCGAGAAGATTTAGCAGGACTTGAATATCATAAGCTCAGAGAATTTCGAGACCGAACAAGAACTCACACACAATGCCCGCAACAGCCCATGGATTTTCCGTTGAAAACACTTGTTGGAGGAGAACCGCCATCACAGCGAGCTGTAGCATACACCTCACGGCGGCAGTCATCAGAGACCGTTCAATTCCCAGACCAAAGAAGGCGGAGACAGCGACATCAAAGAGGATGAAGGCGAAGCCCAGGACGATATTGGACCATCCCAACTGTGCTGTCGGTTCTCCAGCGTAAGCCATTGTGCATATGAGGAGAAAGGTGGTGAAGACTTTGAATTTGGGGTTCTTCAGGTATTTAGCGCTCGATGAATGGATGGTTGTGGGGATCAGTTAGGGATGGTCTTTGTGACACGTAAAATGGGCCTATTGGCGACAATAATCGGTACCCAACTCGCTCCGGAGCCACGGTCGTTAGCAGAGGATTGGTAGTGGATTGCTCTGAGAGACTGCGCACGGCGTCAGTTTGAGTCTATATATAAAAACCCCCAGTATTTTTACGTGCATATGGTCCGTATGCAACGTGCACAGACTTGGACAGTGAACGTAAGTAACACGGTGTTAAAAACATCTATTCGTATCTAAAAATAAACACACACGGAGCTAATTCCCACCCAATTCATTCCCAGATGACCTTACTTTTTCTTTGCTTCAACTTCGACATCGAGGCCATTCTAGAGTTGATAGTCTCTTCACACTAAATGAACACTGTCTTGCGCCGTCTTACCGCATCCCGCTCCTCCATTCATAGCTCGAGTTCGTCATTAGAAACATGACATTCAGTCACATGGCCAATCTCACGGAGAGCCCGGCGCGGTTCTCTGGATTTCTGAACATTTAACTGGCTTGTTATGGCCTTGTCTCTCTAATCTTGCCTTCAATCTATCGTCGCAATCGATGGCCGCTGAACGCACAATCCCTATATACACAAATCTCAATGATTTGTACCAGAATTTGGGCACATCGCTCAATCATGCAGTCCGGTGGAACAATCTAGCGGAGCAGTTCGAGAAGAGGTTTGGACGGAAGCCTGCGTATATCGCCAGAGCGCCAGGGCGTGTCAAGTAAGTTCCAATCAGATGTTCCGTTTCCCAAGGCTGACGCCGCCTTCGTATTATAGTTTGATAGGTAAATAAGCATCACATCGATGATCTAACTCTATTGACCCGTAAAAGGCGAGCACATCGACTACGCACTCTTTGGAGTCCTTCCTGCTGCTATAGAGCGCGACATCCTAATTGCCTGTGGACCGAGGCCCGGATCTGCATCTCCTCCTGCTCCGGCAACAAGGGTCGTTCCAGGAAGTGTCATAGCAGAAAACCTTCACACCAAATACCCGCGGCAATCTTTTGCACCTGTCAGGAGACCATCGATATCGCAGGAACCTGGGCAAGATCAGGTGCATGCAGAAGGCTGGGAACTGGACATAAACACTCAAGAACTCAGATGGGAGAGCTATGTCAAGGCGGGCTACTACGTGCGTTTCTCAGAGATCTCAAGACAAATTGACAAGTCAGTTGATGTACGATTCAGGGCGTCCTGAACAATCATTTCTCAGACCCTGAGAGTTCTGAGTCTCCGATCCCAGTGGACCTGCTCGTTACTGGCTCAGTACCAGCTGGCTCTGGATTGTCATCAAGCGCAGCCATGGTCGTTGCGAGTACCCTTGCATTTCTAGCAGTCAATGGAAAGGTGTCGTTATTTTTTTGTTTGTCGTGTGACCTACTGGTTCTAACCACGCACCCGGGAATGTAGCTCGATGATCAGGCCCACAATAATATCACAGCTCCACCCCTGACCAAAGGAGATCTTGTCAGAATGTCCATGGAAAACGAGAAGCGCGTTGGTCAGTCGGGTATCCCAACGCATGAGAATGCTACTCACGAACGTTCGATCTGGACACAGGTGTCAACAGTGGAGGGTACGCTTGTGATTCTATTTCCTTATAAGCTGATTAAGTTCTTCTTAGAATGGATCAGGCTGCGTCAGTGATTTCCGATGCGTCGTCCGCGCTCTACATCTCTTTCTACCCCATCCTGAAAGCCACGCCCGTCCCCCTCCCTTCCGGTTCTGTCTTCGTATGCGCGAACTCCCTCGTCGTCGCGGACAAAGCCGTCGGTGCGAAACGCGGTTACAATCTACGCGTCGTCGAAACTCTGGTTGGTGCGCGGGTCATCGCCAAGGCCCTGGGGGTGCCCGTTGGCGAGAAGGAGCGCGTCACCTACAGGGAAGTCTTGGGACGTCTCCTAGGTGAGGAGAAGGGAAAGAAGCTCGACCTTGTGCAGTTGCAGAAAGGTTTGGAGCGCATGGCGAAAGAGGTCGAGCTTCTCCGACCGAAGAATGTTCCGAACGACGGCCAGTTAGGCGTCACGATGCAGGAGATGATCACGATGTCTGGTCTTTCGGAGGAGGTCTTCAACGAAGTCTATTTATCCTGGGTTGAAGGTATGTACGTTGCATGTGACGTCTACTTGTACCTGACTACGATACGTCAATAGTCGAAGCCACGCACTTCCAGCTCTACAAACGCGCCAAGCACGTATACACCGAGGCCCTCCGTGTCCTCCAGTTCCGACAGACCTGCCTCGAGTTCACCGACACCACGGCGCTCGACAGCCTTGGTCGTCTGATGAATGAATCGCAAGCGAGCTGCGCGGATTTTTTCGAATGCTCGTGCCCCGAGTTGAATCAGCTCACCCAACTCGCCAGGAACGCTGGTGCATATGGGAGCAGGCTCACCGGTATGTCGTCTTGGAAGTGCTTGTGTAGCTTTTGTGTTGATGCTTTATACCTAGGTGCGGGATGGGGAGGATGCACAGTGTCGTTGGTGGCGGAGGACAAAGTCCAGTCGTTTATCGAACAGATCAGGGATACATATGCGCCCTACAGGGGGCTAGAGGGCGAGGCATTGAGTGAAGTCATCTTTGCAACGAGACCAAGCAGTGGAGCTTGTAGTGCGTATACTCTTCCCGTGGATGTGGACTAGATTGTTCTAATGAACTTGTAGTTTACAAATTCTAGGCATTATTTCTCTCTAGCTTTGATACGAGTCAGCAAGTGTGTTGGTAGGGCCATGGTGGGGCATAGATAGGGCGGTGGGCGCTCCTATACTAGAACCTCGTAAAGATCGAGAGAAAGATATCACTATTCTATTTATAGAATGAAAGATGACATCATGTCGAATTTACCCGGTTTTCAACTTGATCGATGTCAAGTTAACTCTTGTCAAGTGATCCAGTGAGTTTACTTCGAGTCTGACACTACATTAAACCTCGGTCTCAAGATTATCAAGCTGTCTACGCAGTGCTGAATATTTGTGTCAGCGTTGACAACTCCGTCGCCTTAAAACAGCAAACATGTCCCATGCTTACTCATTTATGAATCCATCCTTTGCTATATATGCAGCTGCGAACCCTCTTCCTTTCTACCATCACCATCATCATCTCCACCATTGTCTACAGGATGTCCAGCAACACACAGAAAGCCCTTCTTCTTGAAACAAAACAGGGGAAACTCATCGTCGGATCGCGATCTGTTCCTACGCCAGGACCAGGTGAACTCCTCGTCAAGGTCCTCGCGGCAGGCCTAAATCCTGTTGATTGGAAGATCCAGAAGTACGGTATCTTCGTCAACGACTTCCCTGCTGTCCTTGGTACCGATATCGCCGGCGAAGTGGAAGCTGTCGGCAAGGGAGTAACTTCCTTCAGCAAAGGAGATCGAGTGTGAGTCTGGTCCTTGTTCTGATCGTGCTTGTCGCATGCTGATCGACGACTATAGATTCGCTCAAGGAACATTTGAATCGGACTTTGGGGGCTTCCAGCAGTACACGCTCACTTATGCAGCGACCACTGCAAAGGTATGTGAGACACGACCTTTTGGCGGTTCTGAACCTGATAAGCTATTCAGATCCCTGCGAAGTTCTCGTTCGAAGACGTCGCCACTATCCCTGTTGGGCTCACAGCCGCATACGTAGGCCTCTACAACAATAAGCCCCACGGCTTGGGCCTTGAGTGGCCTACAAAGACAGCAAATCAAGGCAAGTATGCCGGCAAGCCCATCGTTGTGCTCGGCGGCGCGAGCTCGGTGGGACAATTCGGTAAGCCTCGCATATCTAGGCCCGAAACGACTCAGCAACTGATAGTGATAATTCAACAGCTATTCAACTCGCCAAGCTCTCAGGATTCTCGCCCATCATCACGACGGCCTCTCTCAAGCACACCGAATTCCTCAAATCCCTCGGGGCAACCAACGTCCTCGACCGAAACCTCTCCAATGACGCCCTTAAGACAAAGATTGGCGAGCTGACAAGCGCACCTATTGATATCGTCTACGACGCCATATCGTCTGCGGACACCCAGCAGACAGGGAACAACCTCCTCGTTCCAGGCGGGCACCTCATCACCGTCCTCAACCTCGCGATCACCAAGAGCAGCGATATCGGACACTTCCAGGTCGCAGGGATCCTGCGCCTGCCCCAGAACAAGGAGTTACTCGAGGATCTCTACCCGAAGCTCACGCAGTTTTTAGAGCAGGGTGTTATCACTGTAAGTGCACATCCATTGAGTACTTTGATTAGGCTCTGAAGGGAGGATTTCTTTTTCAGCCGAACAGGTTCCAAGTGTTGGATGATGGCCTTGACGGTATCGTTGGAGGCCTGCGGAAATTGCAGAACGATCAGGTGTCTGGAGTGAAATTGGTCGGGCGCCCATGGGAAGCATAGTTCGATTTGCTCTTGCCTCCGTCGCCGAGTTTTGTCACTGCTGTATTACTGTACGGAGCTTCCACAAAATGATGTCTACGCGTGTTTGCGCGAGTTCAAAAATCGCGAAAATAAAATTTAAAATTTAAAATTTCCAGTCCTCTTATTCACCCCGTAAACCCACTGCTAGACGATCCTTCCCCGCCTATTCATGAAGCATGCAACTTCCCACAACCGGCGCTTCTTTTCTGAGCCTGAAAACTGCAATTTTGATGAAGTTGCCGAGCTAGAGGAGGAACTCGTTTGGCAGACTAGACTGTCAAGAACCGTGATTCTGAAGACGAGTAGGCTCAGACCCTACCCCAGGTTACCCAGACATATGACTGAAAAGAGGAGAGCGATACAGGCGCCTGGCATACGGAGTTAAAACTTTGAACTACTTCACTAACTTCGCTCGTGACAGCTACTCCCATATTCATTCAGCCTGAAGGCCGCCAGGTCGAACTGTTGAACATTATTCGGAGAGGTTCGGATACAAAATGCGCAGTGAAGGAGTAGAGGCTGGGCAAAAACTTCAAAGACGCGTTCAAGCGAATTTGAAAGACGAAAGACAAAATGATGGTTAGCACAGCCACCGGCACCCTAATTTACCTTCCCACCACCACCAGTTCCTCGCCTCAATTCTAAATTACTTACCACTGTAGCATTCAGAAACTAAAGAACTGCGATACAAGTGAGTCCTTCATACACTGAGATATATCTCAGTACGTAACAGACAATACTAAATGCTCAGTAAGCAGGGAACTTAACTATGATATTGAACAATCGAGATGAATAGGGGGTGACACATACTTCCGTACAGCCGAGCACCAGCATGATGCAGCCTGCCACTACAAAGACATCTTTGCTGAATATTTTAACGTGTCATCTTCAACAATTCTGACTGTCGCCTTCAAAAGCAACATCCTTGCTTACTCAGTTATTAATAATTGATTAATCCTTCGTCGCTATATATGCAACTGTGGAATTTTCCCTATTACCATCAACCTATCCAACAAAGTCTAACATTATCTAGAGGATGTCTGGCGACACACAGAAAGCTCTCCTCCTTGAATCCAAACAGGGAAAATTCATCGTCGGATCGCGACTCATACCTACACCGGGCCCAGGCCAACTCCTCGTCAAGGTTCTCGCGGTAGGCCTGAATCCCTCCGATTGGAAGCTCCAGAAGTATGGCTTCTTCATTAAAGAGTACCCCGCTATTCTTGGCAGCGATATTGCTGGGGAAGTTGAAGCGATCGGCGAAGGAGTAACTTCCTTCAGCAAAGGAGATAGAGTGTAACTATGGTCCTGCTTCTCTTCGTGTTTGTCGCGTGCTGATTGACGTTCAGATTTTTTCAAGCATCCTTTGCGTCCGACTTTGCGGGCTTCCAGCAGTACACGCTCACTTATGCTGTGACCACCGCAAAGGTATGTAAGATAGATGGCGCTGTGGTGTTTCTGACCTGATAAGCTGTTCAGATCCCTGCGAAGTTGTCGTTCGAAGACGTCGCCACTATCCCTGTTGCGCTTGCAACCGCATACGTAGGCCTTTACAACAAGAAGCCCCACGGCTTGGACCTTAAGTGGCCTACCGAGACCGCAAATCAGGGCAAGTATGCCGGCAAGCCCATCGTCGTGCTTGGTGGCGCTAGCTCTGTGGGACAATTCAGTAAGCCTCGCATTTCGACTGCTGAAACGCTCAGCAACTGATTTTCCGATAGCCATCCAGCTCGCCAAGCTCTCCGGATTCTCTCCCATTATCACCACCGCGTCCCTGAAGCACACCGAATTCCTCAAATCGCTCGGGGCGACCAACGTCCTCGACCGAAACCTCCCCAGTGACGCGCTCAAGACCAAGGTCGGCGAGCTGACAAGCGCTCCGATTGATATCGTCTATGATGCTATATCGACCACGGTCACCCAGCAAACAGGGAACGACCTTCTCGTTCCTGGAGGGCACCTCATCACCGTCCTCAATCTCGTGATCACCAAGAAGAGCGATGTCAGTCACATTCAGGTCTCAGGGATCCCTGGGCTTCCGCAGAACAAGGAGCTCCTCGAGGCTCTGTATGCTAAGCTCTCGCTACTACTCGAGCAGGGCGCTATCATTGTAAGTGCCGATTTATGTCGATGGATTTGACTCGGTTCTGAAGGTGTTTTCTTCAGCCCAACAGGTTCCAAGTGTTGGAAGGCGGCCTTAGCGGCATTGTTGGCGGACTGGAGAAATTGGAGAATGACCAGGTTTCCGGAGTGAAATTAGTTGCGCATCCATGGGATGCATAATCAAAGGTACATGAGTAGTATCATGATGATCAACATGTGTGTGTACTGCTGAATATTTTTGAAAAGCAACATGACTTGTCACTCAGTTAAGCTTTCGCTATATTTGCAACTGGGAACTCTTTCCTTCTCTACCATTATCATCACGCTCTCTGACATTGTCCGACACTAAAGGATGTCTGACACCACACAGAAGGCTCTTCTTCTTGAACCCAAGCAAGGACAATTTTTCGTCGGATCGCGATCCATTCTTGTGCTAAGCTCAGGTCCTCTTGCCGAGGTCTCACGGCAGGTCTGAATCCTCTTGGTTGGAAGATCCAGAAGTATGGCGTGTTAGTCAATAACCACTCAGCTGTTCTTGGCGGCGATATCGCTGGGGGAAGTCGAAGAGATCGGCGAGGGAATGACTGCCTTCAGCAAAGGAGACAGAGTGTACGATACTTCTTTTGCTCGTGCTTGTTGAATGCTGATCCGCGCATAGATTTGCTCAAGGACCCTTTGTATCCGACTCTGCGGGCTTCCAGCAGTACGCGCTCACTCACGCTGCGACCACCGCAGAGCCTGTATGTAAGGAAGAAGGCCTTACAGTAAGCCTGAATATCAGAAATCTAGTGCCTCATGATCAGATCCACGCTAAATTTTCGTTCGAAGATGCAGCCACGATCCCTGTTGCGCTTACGGCTGCATAGCTCTCGCAGTTTGTGGAGCAGGGTGTTATCATCGTAAGTGTACATCCATTGAGTACTTTGATTAGGCCCTTAAAGGAGTATTTCTTTTTCATCCGAATAGGTTCCAGGTGTTGGATGACGGCCTTGACGGTATTGTTGGAGGCTTGCGGAAACCGCAGAATGATCAGGTGTCTGGAGTGAAATTGGTCGGGTACCCATAGGAAGCATAGTTAGATTTGCTCTTGCCTCTGTCGCCGGGTTTTGTTACTGCTGTATTGCTGTAGTGTACTAATATGCCAGACTTGACTGCTTTAGCTGGCTGACAAAAGTGTCCACTGTCCGCGGACGTTTGTCCCAACAGACGGGATGTCCTCATGCTCGGCGATGCTATAATGAACTGATAATTTTCAAATTCTCATCCACATCGCAAATTTATAACAACCGTCTACACACAATAATTGAAGAGGTATCTAGAGTATGCTACAAATAATATCCACATTCAAAATCTTAGGCAAGGGCACCCTGTATCAATTTTATGAGTCGTGGCGACTTGATCTGGTATGAGCCATCAACGCACCATGGGATCCCAAGCCGGGAGTACAACCTTCTCTCCAGATTCATAGACCTCAACGAGGGCCTTGGGTACGTATGCCTTCGGAGCGACAATCTGATACACAAATCTATGTCATATATTAAGAGTTGCTCACGAGACATTGTGTGTCAACTCACTGTTCGAACCACGCGTCGGTCATGACAAAGTATCCCTTGTCACCCCTGTCCTCGCCCCAAGAATTCTCAACCTTGTAGCGAAGTGGTTTACCATTGTCATCCAAGTGAACACCGGAGATGACCATGGCATGCGTCATGGCCGATTCATTGGTCTGGAGGCGGTCAGCTTTGGTGAGGCCAAGGGTTATATCAAATGCGAGCTCGTATTGGAAAAGCGCCGTGTCCATGATGCCCCCAACTGGATCAGAGAACTTGCCGACATCGCATCCAAAGAAGACTGGTTGGCCAGCCTTAATCATCTGCATGGTAGTAAATAATTCAGCAGGAAGCGCAAGGTTCTTTTTGTTGAGGGCTGACCTTAACAACCACAACCTTGAGGTTCTCAATCTCAGTATTGACGTCTGCAATATATGTCAGTTCAGTCAGAAACATACTGAAACTGAGTGTGATTTACATAGGACAGGCCTAGCACCCCATATATTGCCAAGCTTGTCAACGGTGTAGAGCTTTGAGTACGCATTGCGAGGATCGTTAATGAGAGAGAAGGATTCGGAGATGGGGTAAGGCTTCGAGGCGAACGTCTTGGAAAACTCGAGAGGAGTACCCTCCCATTTGCCAAATTTGCCATCGGCATCAGTGTACTCCCAGGAGAACTTCTCATCGGCGGGGGGAGGAGCACCAAGGGTCGCGGTGAGAATGGTGTAGATCTCCTTCATGAGGTCCTCCTTCTTGGCCCGAAGAGTGGAAACGACGACGTTTTCGGAGGTAGATGAAGCACGTAACGAAGACGAGAGACGACGCAAAATGAGAGCATGTTCGCGGAGCTTGGTCTTGACAAGTTCGTTCAAAGGGCCAGAGAGGGACGAATGAGTCGACTCAGGGAAAATAGCCTGGGGGACGATGCCGTAGCGCTCGACGAGATTGACTGCCATGTCCCATTGACCACCATCGCTGACGAGGTCATTAGAGAGATGGTTGATGAGCCGGTCATCAACAGGCAAATCAGCATGCTCGATGGATAGCTCAAGATAGTAGTTGGCCTTGTTTAGCTTATCCCAGAAAAAGAGGTAAGACTGGCATGGGGTGATGATCATGAGTACAGTGGTCAATTATCGCGGGGTTACAATTGGCTCACTTGAGATAGCTCAAATTTATCAAGCTTCAGGGCCTTCATGATAGGATAACGAAGGACGTTGGTAGTCGAAAAAATCCAGCAACGACCACTACTCTTCTGGTTGGTGATGGGTCCAGTCTTGAAATCGACAACATTATTGAAAATGTGGACATCAGCGGTACGAGCGGTGCGGGAGGTGAGAGTGGAACGGATGTCAGTGTGCTGGAGAATGGTACGAGCCAGAACAGTCTTAGGGTCTCTGGTTACGTTCGACTCCCAAGAGGAGATGGTGGACTTTGTAAGGGAACCATCTGCAGACATGGGCGCAGCGACGCGAAGGGAAGCTATGTCGGCGACGAGATCTGCAGCCAAGGCGCGCTTCTCGTCGTCAATGGGTGAAGTTATCAGTTGCTTGGAAGGAGAGGAACCCATGGTGGTGAAGGGCAAAATGGGCAGTGAACCGACTTAGTATATAGCTTTGATATAACTGACCGGTTACTATCTCGGATACATTCACAGTGTCACTGCGTTTCGGGCCCAGTATTTCCCGGCCAGAGCCGATCTATTCCAAGTTTGTGGAGGTGTGTCGATGCGAATAGAGGCACCCGCGTGCGGACCCTAAATGTAGTGATTTATAGCTACATATTACATAGGAGTTGGCGTCGACGCGGTCAACGTTCAATGGTCCACATTTGACAAGAATGACGTGCTTGAGTACTTGATCATTATCCACTCTACTTTCGAAATGAGTTTGTCTTGGTGCTGGAGACACAGCTGAGGTTGAGTTAAGAGTCTCTTGACCATGAGGAACATTGTCAGTCTGAGTCAGTATTCGGAACATCAGTGGCGTGCCCATTAATTACAACTTCAAATCACATCAGGTGAACGTGACCCAGGATACCATCAACGGATTCTTACCCGCCTCTGACACGACCGGCGTGGATAACTTTTTGAACTTGACTGCAAGTTGACTTCGAGCGATGTTGTAGTGCCATCATCGTCGCCCTTGCCGTAACCATCGTGCTCCGAAAACCATGGGAACCGATAGGTTCATGACCCTCCGCTAATGGCCCTTTGATGCATCGACTGTAACTCGATAATTTGTTTAGATCCCTGCGAAGTTCTCGTTCGAAGACGTCACCACTATCCCTGTTTCGCTTGCAACCGCATACGTAGACCTCTACAACAAGAAGCTCCATGGCTTGGACCTTAAGTGGCCTACCGAGACCGCAAATCAGGGCAAGTATGCCGGCAAGCCCTCGTCGTGCTTGGTGGCGCTAGCTCTGTGGGACAATTCGGTAAGCCTCGCATTTCGACTGCTGAAACGCTCAGCAACTGATTTTCCGACAGCCATCCAACTCACCAAGCTCTCCGGATTCTCGCCTATTATCACGACCGCGTCTTTGAAGCACACCGAATTTTGGGGCAATCAATGTCCTCGACCGAAACATCCCCACCGATGCGCTCAAGACCAAGGTTGGTGAGCTGGCAAACGCTCCTATTGGTATTGTCTAAGATGCTATATCGTCCACGGTCACCCAGCAAACAAGGAACGACCTTCTCGTTCCTGACGGGCACCTCATCACCGTCCTCAATCTCACGATCACCAAAAGTAGCGATGTCAGTCGCATCCAGGTCTCAGGGATTCCTGGACTTCCGCAGAACAACGAGCTCCTGGAGCCTCCGTATTCTAAGCTCTCGCTACTGCTCGAGCAGGGCGCTATCATTGTAAGTGCCGATTTATGTCGGTTTGACTCGGTTCTGAAAGGTGTTTTTCTCAGCCTAACAGGTTCCAGGTATTGGAAGGCGGCCTTCGTGGTATTGTTGGTGGGCTGGAGAAGATTGGAGAATGACCAGGTTTCCGGAGTGAAATTAGTTGCGCATCCATGGGATGCACAATCGAAAGTAAACGAGTAGTATCATGATGATCAACATGTGTGTGTACTGCTGAATATTTTTGAAAAGCAACATGACTTGCTTACTCAGTTAAACTTTCGCTATATTTGCAACCGTGGTCTCTCTCCTTCTCTACCATCACCATCACGCTCTCTGACATTATCCGATACTACAGGATGTATGACACCACACAGAAGGCTCTTCTTCTTGAATCCAAGCAGGGTAATTTTGTCGTCGGATCGCGATCCATTCCTGTTCCAGGCTCAGGTCAACTTCTTGTCAAGGTCCTTGCGGCAGGTCTGAATCCTCTTGATTGGAAGATCCAGAAGTATGGCGTGTTAGTTAACAACTACCCTGCTGTTCTTGGCAGCGATATAGCTGGGGAAGTCGAAGCGATCGGCGAGGGGGTGACAGCCTTCAGCAAAGGAGACAGAGTGTACGGTACTTCTTTTTTGCTCATGCTTGTTGGATGCTGATCCGCACGTAGATTTGCTCAAGGACCCTTTGTGTCCGACTTTGCGGGCTTCCAGCAGTACGCACTCACTCACGCTGCGACCACTGCAAAGGTATGTAAGAAAGGCGGCCTTGTAATAGTCCTGAATATAACAAGCCTAGTGCCTCATGATCAGATCCCCGCGAAAACTTCGTTCGAAGATGCAGCCACGATCCCTGTTGCGCTTACGGCCGCATACGTAGGCCTCTACAACAAGAAGCCCCACGGTTTGGGCCTTAAGTGGCCGACCGAGATCGCAAATCAGGGGAAGTATGCCGGCAAGCCCATCATCGTCCTCGGCGGAGCTAGCTCGGTAGGGCAATTGGTAAGCATCGCATATCGAGTACTGAAACGACCCAGCGACTGATAGTAACAACCCAACAGCCATCCAACTCGCAAAGCTCTCAGGATTCTCGCCCATCATTACCACGGCGTCCCTCAAGCACACTGACTTCCTCCAGTCCCTCGGGGCGACCAACGTCCTCGACCGAAACCTTTCCACCGACGTGCTCAAGGCACAGGTCAGCGAGCTCACAAGAGCTCCCATCGACATCGTTTACGACGCCATTTCGTCCTCGGTGACGCAGCAGGCTGGAAATGATCTCCTCGTCCCTGGCGGGCACCTCATCACCGTTGTATATCTTACGATCACCAAGAGCAACGACGTCAACCACATCCAGGTCTTAGGGATCCTTGGGCTTCCACAGAACAAGGAACTCGTCGAGTCTCTGTATGCTAAACTCTCGCTACTGCTAGAGCAGGACGCCATCATTGTGAGTATCGGTTAATGTTGATGACTTTGACTCGGTTCTGAGGGTGCCGTGTTCCTAGCCTACCAGGTTCCAGGTGTTGGGTGACGGCATTGACGGTGTTGTTGGTGGGCTGCAGAAATTGCAGAATGATCAGGTGTCTGGAGTGAAATTGGTCGCGCGCCCATGGGAAGGATAGTTTGAATTTCATCCTGGACCCTTCGCCTCGCCTCTGTCGCCAGGTCTTGTCACTGTTGTAGGGTATGAGGAGTTCAAATGAACTGCATAAATATTAACTGATCTCAGTGACAGCTAAGCCTATATTCATTCAGCCTCCTCGTACAACACCATAGCCATAAACGTAACGTGCTCATGGATGACATCTATGCAGATTACAGGATGCATGTCCGTGCTCTTATGGGCTTGGTTACAGTGCGTGAATGCCTCCAATGTCGGTTTTCGGAACGCGGCTTCACCCACCCATTCAACCGGCGTCCGCTTGGGCAATCCGAGGCTCAAAGAACGCGGTTGCTTCACTTTGCTCAAGCCCTTCCTTTGTCAAGATCCAGTAGCCAATTTCCGATGCATAGCTATCACGATGCAGACGGCATGCTACTTACAACGATAAGGATAAATATTTGTGAAAGTACTATACCCATCCGAAAGTCTAACTCGAATCCAATCGCAGGAAATATTTTCCTAAAGGATATGGAGCGATTGTGCATTGAGCATTGAGCAAACAACTCAGGAATCTCAGAAAGGGGTTGTATTAGGGGTCCGGCCCCAGGCCCGGTCTCGGATTGTGTTCCCTTCCGAAGATAAGATAAGATCCAACCCCCCACATCACCTCACCAGATCTGAGATCATGACCGGCATAAAATTTTAACTTGAACTTGTTCGGACATCGTCATTGTGGTATACAATGCGCATGCCTTGCTTCCTCGGAGTCAGTGCTCCCTTCTACGACGAGGGTTATCTCCATTTCTGACTGAGAGAGACACTAAACATTCTGCGCCCTTTGGCGGCGTGTCATACGTGTCATATCTAACCTCTCAGAGAAACCTCAACATAGCCTCAGCCTCAGGCCTCAGGTCGAGACTTGGCATAACTTGGAGGAGTGGGAACAATGAACGTGGCGTAGGGCATTCTTCGGCCACGGCGTTGTTGCCGTCCGCTTGTGCCACCGAGAAGTTCAAGTTATACTGTTGACGAGTTTGACGAGGCGAACGATTCTTTGGAAGTTAGCTGGTGGGGGTGAGCAGGAGCCAATTCGCCCGCATATCTATAAAGACCACGAGAGGGGTGATAACGCAAAAAACTATACCGATAACGTACCACTGGACATCACCAACAATATTTCCTGACAAGCAATCAAACGGCGCGGCGGTATACAAACCGAAACTCTATGGACGAGAATTCAATCACCAAACTTCCTCGGCAAAGCCTCCACCGCCACCTGTCCCTGCACCTGGAAAGATGACTCTCATTGATCTGAACGACTTACCGGAAACGTACTTATCCCCAATAGCAAGGTGCGCAACTCAGTTTCTTCACCCCAGATCTCTCAGCGGGGAATCTCATGCGAAGACCGACATTCTAGACTCACAAACAACACGCCAATGCGGGCGCAGCTTCTGATACCTCTGACACCGCGTCCGTGATCGTAGCCTCCTTCGAGGCTTCCACCGCGACGCCTGTATCGCCGACACCACAATCGCTGCCCACCGGATTTCTTCCTCTCTGATGCCGCCAAAACACGGAAACCGAGCCGAAGTGCGTTGTCTGCGAGTTTGTGGTGGTATCAACATCTAAATTTATCACGATTTCCTGTCACGTTTGCCAGTTCGCGACCTGTTCCCGCTCAAGCATACGCTTGGGATCATTTCTCTCCCCGAACCCCGATACGAGTTTTTTTGAGTCTCTTGTCATCGCGCGCTCTCGGACCGGGGAGCTGCAGTTATGCCATTACACTTGGGCTGCCCCACCTGTACCATTAGTTGCGACGGCTCCAGGAATTTTCACATGGCCGTAAAGCAAGCGAGGACTGGGAAATTACCGTTGGCCTGGGATCACAAGATTTGATTTACAAGGTTACAATTAACTGAATTGGTTGAGGGACGGTGGCTCAGGTACGCGCTTTTGGTCGGCTGTGTGGATACATAGGCTGTTACAGCTTTAGTCAACCCTGTAGACGCTGTGCTACTTGAATCACCGGTTTACGCGTACGTGGAACGTGTTGGGGTGTAGATGCCGATCTGACAAAGTTTGTTTCTACAGAGGGGCCATATTATGTTCTAATCTATAGACGCGAGCAGATCGGTCAGTGACTGAATTGCTGGCGCCGTTAGTCGTGGGTTGTTCGCCCTGCTCGCGTCCGCGTCCACATGGTAGAATTGGAGGACGCTAATGGCATATCATCCAGTGCCCTGCGATCTATCCTCGAAAGTTGACCTATTGGGAAGCCTAAACCCTGGGTCCTTTATTCCGTTCCTGTGCGTCTCACGCCCTCGAGTCGGAGATTGTTATACGCTCATCAAGAACTTTTGGCGTTGATAGTACGGTTACAATCCCACTGGCATGACAGCGTACATCGAGCGCCGAAGAGAAGTACTCCGGCTCGCGCAAGAACACAATTTTCTTATTCTCGAAGTAGCTCAGAGTTAAACTTCCTTGAGTCACTCCAAATACTCACCGATTCGCCTTCCATTCTGCTCCAGGTGATCCCTACTATTACCTCTACTTTGGCTCAGCAGCGCCTCCCCCGTCGTACTTCTCGCTTGAGCGCGAATTGCCAGAAGTTGGTCGTGTGCTTCACTTCGATAGTCTGTCCAAATTCTGTTGGCCGGAATCCGCATAGAGTTCGCCTCTAGCCCCAAAGCACTACTCCAGATGATTGATCGACATGTATGCCCCATCTCGTTGTGCTTCTCACCGCTCGTTTTAATATTCCATTGTAGACGGCGACAGCGAATTTATAGACACCGTCACTGACACAAGCAATTGTGTGGAAGATACTGGAATCATGGGGATATGACGGATTCAAGAAACATACGATTAGGGCCTCTGCATTTTATTGTGCGCGCCGTGACGTATTTGAGCGGACTATGCGAATACACCTGTTGGGCTTGGCAGGTGGACCGTGCCCGGGGCATGGTATTCTGGTAAGTGCATATTTCCTTCTGGCAATGGGAATGACGGAAATTTGTTCGTCCTTGATTGTTCGCTGTTACTTCTTTGATTCCGGACTGACCAACTGTTCGATCTCGTCAGGTTCGAACTGCTGTTGGGAAACGACGCAAAGGGACTCGGAGAGTGTCATTCACGATAATGCGGTGGAGCGTGGCGTCCTTGTGCTCCCCGGGACAATGTTCCTACCGAGCGGAGAAAAGACAGGTTATGTCCGCGCTTCTTTCAGCCTGAACAGCGAGGTGGAGACGTTCGAGGGACTCAGGAGATTGAGAGGTATGATACTGCATGCTCGCGCGACCGAGGCGGCCACATTAGGTTAGGTGCTAGCCGAGGTTCTGCGCATCTTGACATTGTGTTCGGGCCTGGACGGTTGTGATCGGTTTTATCTATACGTAGGTGCATTTGAGGGTGCATTCTATCAGGCATATCGGACACGAGTTTGGGGCTCATTGACAATGGACACGAGGGTGAGGACATTCCTGTAGTACTTTACCTTCATCATAATGATCGTGCTTCACGTGTAGAAAAACGAGGCCCACGAGGGGGCGTATTTTCATCTGGCCTTGATTAGCGCTCATGTTGTCAAAACGCAAATTCGATGTTGGACCCTGCATAGCTGGCTTACACTTCAGACGCGAGTTTAAGCTAAAGCTCTTCTGAAGGGTTTTCTCATTTCTCCGGGCACTCATCACCACAGCATGGCCGCTTCTTTCCTTGATCTCATGGGTTTCCTTGTGGCACCGTCACTGGCACGCCTCCGAATCTAACATCGTTCTATTCATACCGTCATACATCGAACATCAACTCACCCCCTCAATTGGCTGCGGTAAGATTCTCATCAGAAGGCTATTTTAGACCTGGCTGTCTGAGGTGGAAGTTAAATGGACAAGCAAACGCCACGGCTGACCATTCGTTAAAAAAAGCTTCTCCCGACGAACTTGTTTTGAATAAGACATGTAGTTAGCAGTACCTAGAGGGTTCAAGCTCTTGCTTCGAATCCATGGGCCATGATCATGTCGCGATTCCCAGTTGCGCTGAATGTGGCTCTTTGATTGCGTTGGTTGTTACTTCCTCAGTTATTACCTCGGAGGATTGTGGGTAGTAAGATCTGGCTATTCCGCTGCCAAGACGATGCGGTCACCCTCTTCTGATGTGACATATGGAAGAGATCGTCAAACTAACCCAAGTTTAGTTTGATGAAGGCTCTGAGAAAAGAGAGCATTTATGTTTTTCATCAATCCGGAAGTCCGTGAGTCAGCGCCGAAGGGGGGAAAGCCAAAGGCAAGTCAACAAACTTCCTCACAAATTCCCCAATCTCCATCGTCGCGTTATCAACGACCTCGCGTCCAAACCAGTCCAACATCCTTTTTCATCCCAAGTATGTCGATCGTCGCATCGTCATTCAAGAGGATCTCGATAATTGACCGCACAGGTACCACTTGCAGCGATGGCCCAATCGAGTGAATCTGCTCCCGTGAACGTTTGCCGTCTCGTTACATGCGGGACGTGCAAGAAGACAACTTGGGCTGTACGTCCGACGATTACTCGCATTCAATCGGCTTTGATGGCTAATCTGTGCCCTTTTTTCGTGTTTACAGGGCTGTGGACTCCACGCCGAAGCGGTAAGCGCTCCATTTCGTGCTTCGATCGACCCCAAAAATGCGTTGAGGACGGGGCATGCGTTGGAAGAAGCGAGTTGACAATTCAATTTCGTAGGTAATGCAAAGCGTAAAGGAAGACGACAAGTGTGTTTGCGCTCGCTAAGGTCGGGAGAAACATGAAAGTGAAGTTCTGATGCGGTTGGGTTCCGAATTAGGAAAGCGATTACATATGACAGAGTGTTCGGGGTCTTACAGAAGTAGATTTGGATGTCCTTCTCATGATCTTCAATTAAAAAGACGTTACTCCTGTGGCAAGTTGTAGTCCAACGGTCAACGCAACTTGTTCTTCTTTTCTTATCTTTGGTCTATTATCCCATGAAGCTGCGTTCAACATGAGCTACCACGAAGTTTCGGTAGTTCAGCCCAACAAAATGCCCTTTGACCCAGACGATGTCGTCACAACCAACCGTCTGGATGCTCACACGGACGATTCTCATAGGCCTATGCTCAATAACTACATTCGCCATGCAAAGATTGGTGATGGTCACCACGGCGAGGTTCATTTGTGCTATCAGCTCAACTCAAAATTACCCCCAGGCCACCCAGATCGGCGTGTTCCAGTGGTCAGTAGTTGTCAACAATTTTGTGATGGGAGACGTCCACTAACCTCAAAATAGGCTATGAAGTCTGTGAAGCGCGACAATCCTCGCGCAAAGCAGCTTAGGCAGTTGCGTCAGCAGCGTCTTCCAACTTCTGCACATACACCTCTCGTGGACCGACTTGGTACTACCGAGGCTAAAATTCGCAAGGAAATTGCAATCATGAAGAAGTGTCGCCACCCCCACGTCGTTAGGCTGTACGAAGTCATCGATGATCGTACACGGGACAAGATATATATGGGTAAGTCTTACTTTCATGTGGGGTTTCAAGAAAGTGGCACAGTTCATGGCAGAATTTTCTATCGTTTGGAATTCGTATCGCTTACTTGTATCGCTCGTTCAGTGATGGAATACCTTGCTGGAGGCGAGGTAAAATGGACGAACGAACACCACCAACCTATCCTCAGTTATGACCAGACAAGACGTATAATTCGCGACGCAGTTCTCGGCCTCGAGTATCGTAAGTCTACCTTGTACAACCAACTTCTCTTCTACTAATTTGTGCCACAGTTCATCACCAAGGAATTATTCACCGCGACATCAAGCCTGCGAATCTTCTATGGACAGAGGATCGGCGACAAGTCAAAATAGCGGACTTTGGTGTATCCCATTTCTCCTACGCACAGCGTCTCGGAGCTGCTGGGAAGGACGGTGCGCTAGAAGACACCGAGGACATCCTTTTGGACGACTCCGATCTCACTAGAAGAGCAGGCACACCAGCGTTTCTAGCTCCTGAGATTGTCTACGAGCACACGAACGATCCTTCCCCTGGGTCATCTTCCTCGGCTGACACGCCGACACCTGGTGATTCGTCCCTCGCTCCCGATGCGTCCACACCAAGCATACTCAACAGCCAGCGTCCTCCGATAACCAAATCTATCGACATCTGGGCGCTAGGCGTCACTCTTTACTGTCTGCTTTTCGGCAAGACACCATTTACAGCTGACGTTGCGGCTTCCGGGACGGAGTGGAGCTTGTACAACTCGATATGTAACCTTGACTGGACCGCAGATGAGTTTATGTGTTCTGATCGCGTGCCGACTGGGGGACGCCAACCGAGGGGCGAGAATACTCAAGGGGCCATGGTAGTGTGGCTTCTGGATCGCCTCCTCAAGAAGGATCCAAAGGCCCGCATTACCCTCGACGAAGTCAAGGTACGCGTCGTTACCGAGCCTTTGGGGACGGTCGTAACACACGGTCTTTTATCGGTTTCCTTTCAGTACCACCAGTGGATTCTCCGAGATCTGCCCGAGCCCGACCAGTGGCTGAAGCATACCATGCCGCAGAGCAAGATCGACGTGTCGGCCGACGAGACGTCAGACGCGATGTCCACCATTCGCTTCCAGTGGAACTGGAACACGGTCGCCCGACGCGTCTCGTCGCTGTTCCGACGCACACGCGAGCAGAAGAACGCGGAACGGGACTCGGCTCGTGGGCCCGTAAAATCCGACCCCCACGTCAGGATCCGCAGACATCAGAGTGTGCGCCTTCTGGACGATGCTCCCATTACACATGGCAAGCGGGATAAGGGCAAGCACCGGGCCGAGCTGCGGCCACCAATGAACGAGGACATGGTGAGGCCAAAATCGACCGAGCCGTGGCCAACCACGAGCGCGAGTCGCAGCACCAGTGCCATTCCGTCACCCACCAAGCTGCGCAGGGGCTCGGGGACGCTCCTCACGAACGAGCGCATGAACAAGAGCAGTATCCTTTCCACTAGCCCGGTGACGAGTGAAAGGCCCCGTGCACGCTTCGCAAACTTTTTCAACTTCAATTCGATCAAGCAATGGCGGCCGAATAAATTCTCCTCGCAGTCGAGCGCTACCACGTCTTCCGCCGCCTCTCGCCAGCGCACGGCGGGGGCTTCCTCCCATGCCGCCGCCGCTGTCACTCGGCGGAGCGAGGAGGTGTTGCGCCACTATGGCACGGGACCTCAAGATCCTGGGGATGGTCTGCTTACGGCGGATCGCCGTGCGTCGAGTTGGGGCCAAGGCGACTACCCCGCCGAGTTCACAGAAGCGACCAGTCTAACGTCGTCATACGAATACATGGAGCGCAACGCTCTTGTTGCCTCGAGCGGGGTCTATGGTGGCCGCTTTGTACACCGAACCCCCTCCCGCCTATCAACGAACTTGGCTACAGGTTCGGTTTCACCGACAAGCGCGGGACTTACTCCGAGCGATGAGGTTGGGCCGCGGAACAGCACGTTCGGACCAGCGTGCTTCGATGACGATTCGTCAACCATTGCGAGCGGCGAAGGCGGGTGGCACGGAGGCGACGACAGTGTGCATAGATCTCAGGGTCTCGCCAATGGTAGTCATATCTTCGATGACGATGACGATGGCGATGATGACGACGACGACGACGACGACTCAGATCAAGAAAACGCAGTGACATTCTCACCACGAAGACGTCCGCCTATCGCATGATTTTCTCGAACACTGCTAGGACGAGCTCTAGTACTGTCCTTGTTCTCATTTCATTTTCTTTTCGATACCACAATCCTCTCTTTTAAACCATGAGCACTCACTCCCACTCCACCTCATCTCAACACATGCATACATGAGCACCTATATCCTAGAGGGCTGATCACACTTCCATCTTCCCACCATCTTATTTCCGCGAAGGACTGTATTAGAGTAGTATTATTAAACTCCTTAGATGACGCTATAAGTGTCTCCGCACTGTACAATACATTACACAATAACACAACAAGCATTATTACAGCCGGAAAGTTGATGAATGGCGGCGCCGGTGCGCCTTGGAGAATAAGACAGGAAAGATTGTGGAGAGAATGCTATGTAATCAGGCCCAGGAGAGTGAAAAAAGTAGTGCATGGGGGTATTTGGGGAATGAGTGGGGGTGGGCGTACGGCCTGGGTAATCATAAGTATAGACAGTCGAAAACGAGTGTGGGCTGCATGTTGACATGTGCATGGGATCCAGAAGCAGAAGAGAGAAAGCATATGTGACAAAGGACCGATCAGCTAAAGAGCTGGGCGGGGTATAGTGTCGTCGATAATTATATCATGTTGGCCACCCACGAGCGATACGCGCCGCACCACCGCCTACTCGGCCAAGAAAGTTCCACACAGCTGCGGTGCCGTCCGGCGAAAATCCCTCACCTGTAGCTTGCATCGAATTGAAGCTACTCCATGCCGCGCGGTCATAGTATGTGGGCCCGCCTGGGACTGCGTAGTGTGGCACCATATATGGGCTGGCAGCTAGCAGAACAAGCGCCGATGCACCGACCCACAACACTACCTGCGTTGCCACGCTCGTTGTCGCCGCGTTCTTGTCGCCATATACGTATGTGTTATAAATATTGTAGAATCGGCCCGTGCGACGCTTGCCGTCTTTCGGTGATTTGGAGGTGGTGCGCACGGAGCTCTCAATAACTTTATCAATGATAAGGCACTCGACGCCGAGCTCCTCCTTGAGCGTCTTCCATTCCTCGATCGCCTCGGACGATATGCCACCCTCCACGGGCTCGAAGGGGATTTTCGCTCCAGGGTGATACTTCTTGAGAGTCTCCGCCAGCGTTCGCCACTCACGCGCCTCCTGCTCCTCGGGATTGATCTGGTTGTAAGCAGGAGGCTCATCGTGTGGCTCAAGGGCCTGAGAACGTGCCCTGGGTGTCGGAGGCAGTATGGTTGATGACGACGAAGCAAGGCTTTCAACTTGTTCCGCTGGCGGTGACGGCGATTCGTCTACCTCTTCCTCCTCCGCTTCCTCAGTCTGCACCTCCATCTCAACCATTAAGCGTGGGATAGGTACCGGTTCAGGCTCCGTCTGAGACGCGAAGGTAACGAGCTGTGGTGGTTCTGTCTGGGCGCTGAACGAAACACGAACGACTTTGGGTTCGGGGTCGGTTTGAGTGTGGTGGTTTGCGGAGAAGAGGAGGGGCTCGTATTGGCAAGAGCTGTCGGAGTACTCTTTGGTCTCTTCAAACGTCCTAGTTTCGATCCCAACCTTGTTCGCACGACTCGCAACCTTCTAAAGGGGAAAGACACGTAAGTCAGCGACGTACAACGCAAATACGGAGGAGGAACGCGCACTCGTTTCGTTCGCGTGATGATGGTCTGAATAACATCCTCGCCCTCCGTATCGTCACCATCATCCACCTCAACCGACGACTCGTCTAGCAGCTCATCCTCCACCGCCGACTCATCCTCCGCATCATCCATGCCCCACCCACCCTTCATCTTCCCCATAAGCTCAGCACCCAAGCTCTTACTCAACGTATTCGCCACGCTCGAGCGCCCGCTCCCACCAGTCGCCACGACTGCATTGTTCCGCATCTCATCCATGTCAAAGCGCATGCGGTCTATGGTCTCCTTGAGCAGCATATTCTCCTGCTTCTGCTCATCGAGTTGGGCGTGCGCCTGCTGCGCGATGGAGAGCTCATCTTCAAGGTGCGCGATCCGCGCCTCGTACGATTCACGCTCCTTTGTCGACTTTTCCCGCTCCACTTCGTGTAAACCTGCAGCTTCACGCATGGAGCGAATGGTTTCCTCACGCTGACGGAGTTCGTCGCGGTATCGTTCAGAGGCAGCTGGAAGAAAAATTAGAAAAGTGGGGCAAGAAAATTCAGTGGAACGTACAGCATTGCTCTTGGTATTGTCGTTGTAAGCTTGTGTACGTTGTTCTCGCATGCTCTAGAGCTTTATTGGCTTTTGCGATGTCGAGCTCGAGTTGCCCTATTTGGGTCATGTTTTGTCGCTAAAACGGTGTAAGTGGGTTGCATAAACATGAAAAAGTCAAACGACAAACCTCCTTAGACCGTAACTCCTTCTCTTCTCGCTTGGTTGCATTTAATTCAGTCCTCATCTCCTCCAAGCGGCCCTGCATATCCTCAAGCTCGGACTCGTGTTCCAGAAGCTTGTTCTGCAAAGTCTTTTCCGCATCATTGAGCTTCCTCCCCAGTTCTGTATTTGCTCGCTGTAGAACATCTAGCCGGTCCATCGGTTCCATCGAAATGGTCGAACTCGTTGTGTTCCTGTCCATGACAAGCCCCGATTCCTCCTCGTCCTCGTCAGAGTCCTCTGTCCGAGGCATTGGGAGCGAGGAGACCGACTTCAGGAACGCATCGTCGTTCCGCTTCCCGCGGTAGTCGTATAAGGGATTCGCGTCGATGGTATGGTCATTGTCATCGTCACCGAACCCGTTGAAGTGCGACTGGGGCTGAGACTGTGCACGCGAATGGGGCCGCGAAGGTGGGTGGCCGAACGTCGGAGACATCATAGGGGAGAATGTGTTGAATCCCCCTGGGGACATTTCGGGTGAAGTGGGATTTGAGGGTGCGCGTGTGCGTCCAGGTGTGCGTCCAAAAGTATTGGGGCTGGCAGACAAAGACTGTGGCACGTTAATTGTTGGAAATCTGGATTAAATAACACGATAAATTACCTCAGAGTCACTCCGACTTCCCGCATCGCTCTTCCGCCTGTGGGCGGGTGCAGGTCGCTTCGTCGACCAACTTGACGGCGCGTTGTTGCTGAGTGGCGTCGAACGCTGTCGTCGCTCACCGTCGAAGGGTGATTTAGCTGACACTGGGGTCTGTGGCCCTATTGAGGATCGACGGCTAGAGGTCCCATGTGAGTCGCTGCTTGAGGATCGTGGATGCTCATCGTCACGGTCACTTGAGCGCCCTCGTTCGTAGTCCTCGTCTGTGGTTGTCGGACTCCTTGGGGGTGTATGTCTTGTCTTCTGAGCAATATATTGAACTAAAATGGCTGGAGTGCACTGAAGACCTGGGTTCTTATTGAGGAAGTCTTGGAAGAGGTCTGTTTCGTGCCCATCTAGCAGCCTGACCCCTTGATAAACGTCTTCGAACGCATCGAAAACATCAACTAGGCAGTCTGCTGGTATCACGGGTTCCCCTGCATCGTTCCAGTGGGTTTTAGGGTGGTTCGTAAAGATATCTTCGAGCCGTTGTTGTATGTCCACAATGGACTGCCTGTTTCGACCGAAAGTTGCCTAGTGAATTCAACAAAATTTAGTGAGAACGAGCAGCAGTATAATAACCGTTCATAGCATACCATGAGAATTTGGGATTTGTAGATTGTATGAAGAAGTTACTGTACCATTTCAATTGCACTGTTCAAATGTGAACAACACAGGAACAATGTTGTAATTTGCCAAACATTGAAAAACAAGAGTATTTCCAAACTGAGCGACTTGAAGACTCGGACAAACACGTCATGGCCCCCAATTATGCCACTCATTGGGCCATAATCCTTTGACAATGAACGTCAAATTTCGAACGTTCTTACTGCGATGTTCAAAATTCAACCAAACGGAACTTTCATATATTCGATAATGCGGGGTTCACAACTCTTCAAGAGTCACGGCGGGTTGGGCATACGCCTAGCATACACCATATAAAGTCAAGATCAACCCACGCTCCCCCCTCGACGTGACTATGCACGCAATGAACAACCCCGGTACCTTGATTTCCCAGAATACTGCCCCAACGGTTGATGAAAACTCAATGAATCAATGTGCCTGCTCGTCCTCAACAAAGTTCCCCACGGTTTCTAAATATCCTCATTGTTAATCAAGACATTTGACGAGAGGGTACACAGCATAGCTTACCATGGACATGAACAACACCGCCTACCTCAACCTCGTCGGTGTGCGCATGATTACTCCATCTTGAGTCCTCGAACCTGTTTGTGTCGGCCGATCCTGACACAAGAAGATCCAGGAGCTCTTCCCATTCCTCTTCGGCCTCCACACTGTTCACTGGATATGAATGGAGTGAAGCCGAGAATTCATCCTCTATGCTGTCGTCATACAACTCGTAGAATGCTAGATCTTCCTGTTCACTGGACAGTCGTTCAGCGCGGCCCGAAAAAGAATAACGGATCACTCACTCATAATCGAGGAGCTCGTTGCTAGTGTAGAACATCTCCAAGATATCATCAACCTGGTCAACCGTTGTCTGCGTTGCGTGCGCCTGCATTGGAAGAGTCGTCGGGAGGGGTAACCTTGAATCCTGGCATTCACAAACTCTGGACTAATAAGTTCTTTTAGTGTTTCAGCTGCCCACGTTCTCACCAATTCATAGGACCATATCTCATCAGTGCAGTGTTTGTGGGATGAATATATCCGCTGATATGTTTTTCAGAGACAGCAAATGTCAAGATCTTGGTTGGTAAGTACGGTGAGCAGTGATGAGGACACTCAACCGCATCTGATGATGATGATGATAATGATGGAACTAGACAGGTGACGCACTAAACCGGCGCACCGAGCCCTTCACAACAAGATGTAGCGCGCACTTCTGAGTGGCCCCTGACGACTACAAGAATATCGGCCATCTAGATAGGTACACGATTACACCGAGTTTCAACTCAAGATACAACGGAATGTCTGATGACCTCGAAGCTGTTGACAACAGCAATGCTCGATTTGGATAAGTACACAACCACACATTCTCCACCTAGGGCAGCTAAGTACAAAATGGATAAAAATAAGAGCCTAATGGGAAAAAATACAGTGCTAGATCTCGACCATCTCACCTTCAGTCAAACCCTCGATCGGGATGCCTACGTACACCCCGGGTGCATCGTACATCCATCGCCTGTCCTTCTCCGGCCAGGGGAGTAACCTGAGGGTCTGCCGGTTGCTGAGTTTCCGTCTTCCCTATCTCTTTCACGAAATCCGCTACTATGGCCCAATATTCCATGAAGGTCTTTGTCATAACTACGTCGCAATTCAACATACTCGATCCAGAATCAATCGATAGGAAATGAGAACACATGGTGGCCACCTCTGGCCATCGTGTAATACTTATCGTGAGGTGGTATAACGTCCGTCGCACCGTCCTCCTTCTCCGAGTGAAACCAACCAAGCGTAGAGAAGAACCAATGTTTAGTGCGCTTTCCACGATTTTGTGCCGCGTGCCAGAGGCCATCCATCAGCTGCAGTACATGTCGTTCACTATCTCACTTGTGACGGTGTGGTGACGTCTGAAGCATACGGCCTCGACAGCCCCCAACCTCGACAGGTAGTACAGTGTAATTGAAATTGACCTTCTCCCGCCTCGTGGTATGGGCGCTTTCCAACGGGACCTACTGTCACCTGTTGCTAATGGTGAGCGCTCAGCGCTATCCATGGAAGAAATTTTCCAGAGAATCCAAGTCGTGATTGAGTGCCGTCACGGTGAAAGGTTACACTGACTTGACACTGACAGATATAAGGGGCTCTATGCACAAACAGCACTTATGCATGGTAAATACTGCGAACAAGAAGAGCACAGTAGGAGCACGGGCGCACACATCGTGTAAAAGATAGCCAACACCACATCCTCAGGGAAGAACAAAAAATGCCGGGACATAATGGCCAAGTAATGGCCATGGTACTCGTGAACGACCAGTGACGCTCCTGTACACACAACTGTGGCACCTGCGACCTAGTACTGTCCTCCTCCAGGCCCACTGGAGGCGGCCGAAGCATCTATAACAGTGCGCGTAAATTTGCCTACAGCTCTCCAGGACCGATAGAGATTCTGCGAGTCGTCTGTAAGCGTCAGTCAAGTTGAGTTGGAAAGGACCTCCGTTGACATTGACAACGACAGTTCGATTTAGTTACATACATAAACCACAGATTCTTTCAAAATGTCGAGGACATATGGTTGAACAAAGAACGAAGAAAGTGAAGCTCATAACAGAAAAGGATTGTGGTACTAAATCTCGACCTCCCCACCCTCGGTCTCACCCACAATCGGGATATCGACATACACCCTTTGTCTATCATATATCCATCGCCTGTCGGCTTCTCCGACAAGGGGATTTACCTGAGGGTTCGCGGGACGCCGAGTCGTCGCCTTGTTCACCACTTCCACGAATTTCTCGATTGCGGCCCAATACTCTGGAAATTGCGGCGTCGTATCTGCGTTGTGCATCAACATATACAGAATCATCAACCTTCACGGATTCGGGACGCACCATGGTCACCTCTTTTGATCGTGACAAACTTGTCGTGGGGCGATATAAAGTCCGTCGCACCGTCCTCCTGCTCCGAGCGAAACCAACCAAATTTAGAGAAAAACCAAGGTTTAGGGCGCTTGCCACGATTCTGTGTCGCTTGCCAGAGACCATCCATCAGCTGCGGGGGTATGACCAGGTCACGCCTGCCGCTAATCATGAGGACGGGCGTTCCCGTCGTTATCCTGCGCATCTTGTCTGCGGAATCCCAATGTTGGGTGCAGAGGAAGGAGAAGACTCCGATAATGGGCCAGGTGCGCACAATGTCGGGGATGGAGGTAAAAGTGTTGGAAACCATGACTGCAGCTATTTCGGAAGGGTTGCGGCTCGCGAGGTCTATTGCGACTCCACCGCCCAATGAGTGGCCACACACGATCTACGTGGTGATTAGGATGAGCTTGAAGCTAAAGGGTGAGGTGCAATCATACAATAGGTGCCTGGGCAAGGTACGGCTGGCTAAGAAGGTAGTCGAGCCCCGTCTGTGCGTCGATTTTCAAACCTAAAGCATGTCTTTAGAGAGGACATCGCTTTTCTCCCATTCAGCCTACCTTTTTCGCTCGGCTTTCCAGTCGAATAGCTATACCTGTACAGAAACAGAGGTCAAACACGAAGGACGCACACTAATCGGCTAACACATACCCCCTATACGACATCAAGAGCACATTGCATTTCAATTCGAAGAGGTTCTTCACAACTGACATCAGCTCCCAGTTATGCATCGCGTTTCCGTGAAAGACGATGACGGTCGCTCGTGCATCAGCAGCAGCCGGCGTCAAGTCCACACGAACATTCTCAATGGGCTCCCTAGGAACCTTGTAATCGTCCGCCAGCGAAGTGCTCGTCTGAGGGACTAGGAAGCAGCTCAGGTTAACTCCGTCTGGTGTCTTCAACATGGGTGCCATATACGGGATCCCCAAGAAGGCGGGCGTAGTCGAGACTGTTGGTGACAGTTAAGGATTAGGGGTCGTTGCATGTCAATGGTTTGTCGATATTGAAGAACGTACAGAAGGGATGAGGAACGTTGAAGTACCCTGATGGGTAGAGAGCAAGTCTCTGAGGGCCATAACGAAGGGCCTAATAGTAAGAGCCTGTTCAGTGAAAGAAAGCATTCTCAGAATAGTGCTGCTCACCACGCCCAGGATTGAGGTGAGGGTTGGATACATACTGCCCGGTACTGTCTCAGTTATGTGACGAGGGTTAGCTTGTTAGGTACACAACCCCTATAGCGCCTACTAACCTAGACAGACGCCAGCTGTATTTGAAATTGACCTTCTGTTGCCTCGTGGCACAGGCGCTTCTCAGCGGCAGGACCTTTTGCTAATGGTAAGCACTCAGCATGGAAGAAGCCTTGCAGAGAATCTTTGGAGTCGCGATCGATAGGCGGCCCACGAGAGCCGCGGTTAGCACTGATAAAAGGGCTTGGCTCGACGGACACACGTGATTTATCAACTTGGAAATGTTGGAGACAAAAAGGACACAGCAGGTGGAGCACAAGCGCTGACATCATGTAAAGATAACCAAGACCACATTCTCGTGGTTAAGGAAGAACGAAAAAGCTTGATGAGACGTAATGGCCATGGTCCTCGTGTACGAGAAAATTACCATCTTTATTCTCCCATCGACACTCCTGCACGCGCAACGGTACCTGCAAGCTTAAGCTAGTCACGGTACTGTTCTCCGAGTCCACTGGAAGCCGCCGACGCGACTTCAGCAACAGTGCACACAAAATCGCCTACCGCCCTCCCATATCGATAGTAATTCCGCGAGTCGTCTGTTCGAAAACCACAGCAGACCTCCGCTAAGGCCAACCGTCCACAGCATAGATGGATGTACCGTGCGTCCCATGTGGTATTTCCGCAAACACGTCTCTCGTGGGCTTGCTGTTCGCAGTGCAAATGGTACCGGAGCTCCTTTTTCGCGGGCAGCGGAGCCATCGCTGTGCCCAACTTTTCTTCGGGGTTCCTCTCTGCTGGGCGGCTTTCCAGAGCCTGTCCATGAGCGTAGGGGGTACCACATCGTCGCTTCGCCTACTCAACATCGATATCGGCGTCGTTGTGGCCATCGAGCGTAGCTTCTCCGCCGACCGCCATTTGTGTGTGCACAGCAGGGCGAGCATGCGTGCGTAAGGCCAAGAGCGCACAACATCGGGGAGAGACGTGAATGTACCACTATGGCGGAGACCTAAGTGCTAATAAATCGTCGTGGAGGAATATTGAAGTGTGAAACTCACTTTTGAGGGATTTCGACTGGCAAGATCGATGGCGACGGCACCACCTAATGAGTGACCGCGTAGAATCTGGGTCGTGAGCTCTTTGTGACGTATTATAGAGGATTGACCTACAATTGGGGTTTGTGAGGGGTATGGCTCATTGAGGACATAGTCAAGCGCTGTTTGGGCGTCAATCTGAAGGCCTGCGTGTCCTCAGTATATGCTGAACGGTGAAAGCCACAGCAGCCACACCCTTTTCACTCGGAGATCCCGTGGAGAATCCGTATCTAGCAACATCGAGAGTCAGATTTTCGCTCCAGGCGATGCTCGAGGCACACTCACCCCCGGTAAGACGCCAAAAGCACATTACACCTCATCTTGTAGAACTTTTCTGCCGGATGAAATTCTTGCCAGTTCTGCGCCGCGTTGCCCAGGAACATGATAACGGTCGCCCGCGCCTCTACAGCGGCCGGCGTTACTCCGAACAGGGCCTCGGGGCCGGAACACTCGAGATCGAAGTCGGACATGGACAGCCGCGTCTGGGGGAGGAGGTAGCATGCCAAATTGGCGCCGTCATGTGTTCGGAGGAGTGGTGATGGGTATGGGGTGTTGCAATCACTTGGGGGCGTGTGTAGACCTGGAACGGCGTCAAATCGAATTTAGGGTGCTTATTATACCTTCTGGATGGCGTGCGGGCCCATAGGTAAATGCACCTGGGTAAACTAGAAGATTTGCCAGTTTCGAAGAGCTGAAGGAATATGTTTGATTATGCGACGGCTTGAATTACTGATTGAATGGGTTTGCATGACGGAGGTAGTACTTCATGTACCCTTCCGGAGGTTGGAGCTGTGAACAGAATTGGCACATAGGGTCCGATGAGTGTATATATCCCTTACCTCGAGTTGATACAAGGCATCTTGTAGGGTGTGAGAACAACGCCTCTGATTGTCTTGTTCTCCGACATACTAGTCAATACATCCTGTATATATCAACAGCATCTGTTGATCCCGTTCCACACCTTAAGCTGTCGAGAACTTACGAGGGCATGATGAGGTAAGGTAGATAGCAGAGTTCTCCGAATTGTTTGAAGCTGATCGTGATCATGCTCTATAATTCCCCCCACATACACCGCCGATAAAGCATTGCTGTGGATGTCATGGGGAGAGTCGGGGTCCAAGTTGACATGGAAGTTTAAAGATAAAATGTGGCTGCGGGTACGGTGGAGAGCCCGTGTGGCTGTACAACCGGCGTATAAGGAGTCCGACAAAACTTTCCCCTCTTCATTAACGACCCCAATGTCCGCAAGTCCCAATACGCTGTCAGAGCGGTATATCCAGGACAGTTTCCACGGCTATCTCAAGTCTTCGCTCACGCAGGCAAAGGCCGAACGACTGCTTGATGCGGACGTCCTTAGCAGTGCAGAAAGTGATCTCATGATAACAGGTACAACTCGGCTCAACTCTATTCAAATATATAAAACCACCATCTGACATTGATAATAGGCCCAGCTCTTTGCCTGTACTTCGCTGCTCTACGATGCACGACCAATCCACCCTCGGTTCCACTTCCACGGAGTGCCAAGTCCGATGCGCCAATCGAGTTGTCGTATGAGAACTGTCCTTCAGCATTTGTCGCCTTTCTGCGGGTCTGGGCAAGCACGGTTCCAGCTATACAGAATCTCGTACCAGAGCACCAGCACGATCTCGCACGTGTCATATGCGGGCTCGAACCACTGTCCCACCCATTGCACCGGTCAATTAGCGGTATCGCTGCTGATCTACGTGCTGTAGCTATCGAGATCAGCCAACGGAGGTCGTTCCAGGATCGATTTGCGTCTGATCTTCAGGCTGCCCTGGACTCTGGGACAGCTCCGGGCAGCCCAAGCGCGAAGAAAGCGTCGTTCGTCCCCCCACCCTCATATGACGCATCGCCGAGCGTTTCTCCCCGCACTTCTTTGGACTCGCGTCCGCCTCCATCACCCCGACAATCAGTTCAATCGATCCCACCCCCATCTCCTCGACAATCGCGTCGGCTCAGCCCACCTCTGCACCCTCGACAGTCGACCCGGCAACCATCCCCATCGCCCTCTCATCTGTCCCCACCCCCGTCCGCGACGAGCTCCTCGTTCCCAAGGCGCAGTCCATCGCCCATTGTCCTCGCTCCACACTCACCCGCAATTGAATTCATCCGGGAGACTCTGTACGCCTCCCTCGCGGATGCGCTAGAACGGCAGCCCTCCCTGCGGGCGCTCCTCAAGCACGACTCCCCGCGCGCCTACTTCGCGTCTGTCGCGTACGCCATCCTCGACGTCGCGACGACCGCCATCACGCCTGAAGGCTCTGTGGTCGGAGTCCTCGGCACGCCGCTCACGCTCGCGGACTGCCCGCCCGAACTGCGACCGTTCATGATAGAGCTCGCGGCGATCGGGGCGCAGGCGAAGGAGATCGAGGATGCGGATAATGATACGGCGATGCAGTACGCACAGCGTGGGGAGGATATACCGCCCTCTAAGATGGAGCGGGTGAGGAAGATGTTGGAGGAAGGCGTTGGATATGCGGATGGAAGGAGGGAGGCGGAGGAGGGCAGGAGAAGCGTAGAGGGAAGAGCTGTGGCGTTTACCAATCGCATCAATGCACTGAGTCTGGGCATGACAAGGCTCAGAGCATTCAGGGACCGCCAGGACGAGGTATTCAAGGTGCTGGCTGGCATTGGTGCTTAGGTGTCCTCCGGGCATGCTAACTTCACGATCTAATTAACCCTACATACGATATCCTATAGCTGATTATGCCTTTATACCAGAGTATAGGCACTGATCAAAAGACAGTACTAATCTACTATTCCCCGTGTATTTTACGTTGTATCGTTAGAATCGATTATTATTGGGATTTTCGTCCAAGTAATACCCAATTATGTAATACCCATACGGAAACAAATTCGATGACATCGGCGCGTCCAACGCGTCATCGATCGATATTGTCATCGCGTCATCATGTTGCGTTCAACAACTCATTCGAAAATACATTTGGGTTTGATTTTAAGTGATAACATACTATGCCAGCTGGTTTTATATATGTAGAAGTACTAAGCGCACTATCGTATTAAATTATACGAATAAGTATTTTCGAAAGCAGATTAAGGTCAAATTGCGGGAGATCATAAGTACACAGTATCGAAGCCATTGCGAACGATCATGCCCTTGTCGTTATTAGGATTAGACCACTGCGCGAGGGTATTCAGCGACTGTCTGGGTTGCGGATGGTGGATATGCTGGTGTTGCGCTGGTAGGGTGGGAGTAGTATTCGGCTCAGGTGCAGGATCGGGGCTGGCCTGAGGGGTCGGCGCGATGACAGACTCTACAGCGGTCGGTGTTGTAATAGACTCAACAGGGAGGGGAGCGGGCGTAAGGAGGACAGGGGACGGGAAAACCTCGATCTTGCATGTGCCCTTCTCCTGGTGGTACTTCAGGCCATTGGGGTTGAGATACGACTTGGTGCAGCCTGGTGTCTACGAAAGAATGGCGGTCGGTGGTCGTGTGAGGATAGGACAGCAACGAGGGACGTACGGGGCATTGATACGCCTTCTTGTTCCGTCTGCGCGTCGTAGAAAGCGGAACACCGGCAAGATCCACTTTACCTTTCCGCTTTACGGAACTTTTGCGATGCTCATACGGAGCCGAAGAAGAACCTCCCCGTCGACCCTTATCACCTATCTTCGCCCCATGAATCCGCGGCGGGTCAGACTTCGGAGGCTTCAGGAGGGCGTCGGCCAGGGTGCGCTCGAGGCTTTGCGCCTCTGGAGCAGTTGCCGCGTCGAAGCAGTACTCGTAGGTGGGGTACTCGCTGAGCGCGTAGGCGTCCGGTTGGTAGACGAAAGACACAGACGCGGCGATCTCAGTGGCGTTCGCACACGTGGTTGAGGAGACGGGCCACAGCTTTACGTATCGCCGCTCAGGTGATGACGACGGAGAGGTTGGGCTTTGACATTCTGGCGATGAAGGCGGAGAGGCGGACGGCGAGTGTGCGAATGGTACTGGTGTTTTGGGAGCTGGGTGGAGTGCATGCACTGAGTGTCCTGACGTCGTAACATCGTAGTGGTCAAGCAGCGCGTGCAAGTCTGGTAGCAGAATATTGCAGCACGAGAAATTGGTGCACTGTTAAACATCGTTCGTTATCGCAAGGGCAGCTCAGAGAGGACTGTAGCCTTACGAAGGTGCGTTCAAGTCGTTCAATACTCGACATAGGGTACTCGTCGATCTCGTTATGCATTTGTTCGCTAGTTAACCAGTCAGAGATCGTGCAAACGCGTAAAAACCTGTCCACTCACAAGATATGTGCGTTGTTCATGGTCGCAAAGGAGAGAAAGCTTGTGAATGGGGAAGTTGGGAGCGATTAAAAGTTCCCCAAGGTACGCCACGGCTTTGTCCCAGGGCTATTCGCGCCAGCATTCAGGGACAAGAGCTTGGAGCATATCGAAGTTTGAAATTTGATGCATAGCGACAGACATGGAAAACGGCAAGCATCTTACGGTCGAAGATCTGCTTCCCAGGCCGAACTTCGCATCTTCTGAACTTCGTCTTCCTGCCGCGTTGTATGAATGTCAGCGACGGTGAATCTCTTGTCAAGAGCTGCCCAAATGAAATTAGACAGACAACTGGGCTCTCTCACGCTGCTAAGCTCTAGAACTCGTAGGAATGGGGCTAACTCGATATGTCTGAGAACATATCGTTATCAAACCAAGGGGGGAGCATTAGGGCTGCTCAATTGTAGCTTTGACAAGATTTCTTGACGACGGGGACCTGGACAAGGATCACGAACCTGATATTTTATTGATGAAAACAAGATTTTTGGCTTTAGCGTGTGAAAAAGACATAAATTGATCATCACGTGGGGTGCTTGAGACGCGTCGCGTCATCCCAACTTGGAACTAATAATGGAGAAGTTGCAGGCAACGAGTCGCCGTGGGCTTATGCGTGAGGTTCTAATGCTAAATTTAACTTCAACCAAACTTCATCAACTCACACAGAACTCACCGGAAGCCCTCTTTTTTACATTGACTGTCAACTCAGTCATTGAAATCAACCGACTAGCCGACTTTGGCGCATTGGAGCTCCAAATCCACCATACGATGCGATAGGAGGTGAACCGGTGAAGGTGGACCAGCACTAGAGGATTACGTGGACCAAAGGGCGGAGCTTAACAGCTCCAGATGCACGCGCCACCGTCATCTGAGCGTACAACCGGAATAAGACCGGAACACTGTTTTCATATTAGAGGCTTCCATTCTTGTGGCGAAAGGCTTCTCGAGCTTAATCGTCGCTTGCGTTTTGCGTCAGGTTGCCTCTGTGCGTCATAGCTCAGGGTCGGGGCCTATGTTTCTCATACAGCTGGGATCATATCTGTGTTATGAAGGCAACCTTCTAAGCTTCAGTGATGGTCACCATGTCAAACGGGGCGCCCTCAAACAGCGTTCGAGAATGATGCTCACTCAATCCAGCCTCACCAAGTACATATGCTGATCGATTTCACCAGCCGAAGTCTGTTCAAGTTGCCCACCATCTGCGGATAGGATCATTGCAGACTCACTGTGGTGATTCTCTACGAGGTGGATTGGATACACACCATCGAAGCGTGACTCATTTTATTGCCTAAATGTATACTGCGAGTATGTACTAAGACTTGTGTTGAGCACATAATGTTGAATTCCTCTCTCTTCCTAGGTTATTCCCTAGACTGGTCATTGTGCGGAGTGATTTTCGAGGAGATACTGGCCGGGAGTCACAGTACTCTGAACCACTTCTAAGTCAGGATTTCTGAATAAGAGTTGGCACAGTGCGATCGCTATAGTAGAACGGCGGACTCAAGCCATGTATGCGCTATGTCTGTAGCCAGAATGCAAAGCATCTATGTAGAAACCAAGTAAAACATCCTGGCCGAAGTGCCTCAGGAGTTTGCCGAGGAAGTGGTCTGAATTCCGATCTGATTCAGATCACGAATCCCTCCTTCCACTTTCACCACGACACTTGGAACTGACCATAATGGCTCAGGCTGTGGACATCCTAATCCTCGGTGCCGGTTGGACGTCTACCTTCCTTGTACCTCTTTGTCTAGAACGTTCCCTCATACATGCGGCGACAACTCGTACTGGACGCGACGAAACGATCGCGTTCACTTTTGATCCCGACTTGGAGGACGCCGAGGCTTACAGGATCTTACCAGACGCAGGAACAGTACTGATCACGTTTCCCATCATCAAACCTGGCTCGTCTGCGCGTCTCGTGCGCTTGTATCGTTCAAGTCGCTCGGACCGTGATCTCCGAACAGGCTTCATACAACTTGGCACGACGGGCATCTGGGATGTAAGCCAAACCATCGCAATCCTCTTCTGGACTGCTTCTAAAGCCTATTTGTTCTACAGGGAGCCCGCGTGAAGATGCTAAACGCAGAGCCTCCTAAACCAGTTGAGAACAAGTGGTTTGATAGGCATACGCCGTATACAAGTTCAAACGAGCGCGCCCTTGCTGAAGCGGAGCTTCTGGAGATCTCTTCACCTCAGTCACCCACAAGCATTTTGAACCTCGCTGGCCTATGGGGTGGCGCACGCTCTCCGCGCAACTGGGTACCGCGAGTCGCCCCATCCAAAGAGGCGTTGAAGCATAAGGTCTGTTTTCACGGGGAACAGCCAAGACCTCCTATTTATAATGAGACAATCACATGCAGGGAAGTATCCACTTGACTCACGGGCTGGACGTGGCGCGGGCAGTGCTTGCCGTACATGGTAACTGGGAGAAGGCCGCAGGTCAGCGGTGGATTCTTAGTGATGGTCGTGTATATGACTGGTGGGATCTTGCTTCTGCGTGGGGCAGTCCAAACACGGGTCCCGGGAAGACACAGTCGTACGAGGGACGGGGGATTTATGCGGAGTGGGTCCGTGAGCTCATGCAGGAAGAGAACGTGCGTGCTCTCCCGCGTGATATAGGATATTTGGGGCGTGCTTTAGATTCGCGAGACTTTTGGTCTACCTTTGGGTTGAGTCCGCTCAAGGCGCGGTTAGAGTGATATCCAATTTGCAATCGCAGTCTCTGGATTGGCCCTTCGATGACCTAGACTTAAGCTTAGACAGTTATGATGTCGATAGGGCTTTATGTAAGGGTCCACTTTATCCTCAGAAAACAACAATTTGTGATATTTATAGAACAAGAGCTACCATGTTGATTTAAGCGTTGGACTCGACGACACCATCTTTGACGGCGACCCAGGAATCGCGGCTGGTGATATCCGTCCACCACCTACATTTGTTGCGTCAGTGCTTTGATCTTAGCAGAGTATTGTGGACCATACCTGACAACGTTGGGACGAGACTTGTCATACAAGGCCTGGCTCCCAGCAGCAGCGACAAGATAGCCGTAAGGGAGATGGAAGAGATCGGCGAGGGTAAACTCCTACAACTCAATCAGAATGATGACCGTGAATCGACGGATGGAAGTTTCTTACATCCCCAGCGACATATTTCTGCTTACTGAGAATCTTTTCGTAAGCAGCGAGGTTCTTCTCGAGGTTCGCGATGTGTTTTTTGAAGACTTCCTGGTCGGGAGTCTGTCCCAAATAACTGGAGCGGCACACCGTCTCAGTATAAGTGCCCCGTAAGATGAACATGTACTCACGGCTTGAAGACTACTTCGGCGACAGCATCGTGGGCGTACGGGTCGAAGTTGTTGAGCTCGACGGACGCGGCCTGCTCGAAGAGCGCCTTCTTCTTGGGATCAGTAGGAATGAGCTTTGGGCCATTTGTGGGGTATTTGTCGTCGAGATAACGGCAGATGGCACGGCTCTCGTAGAGGATAAAACCATCATCGTCCTGGGTGTGGTTAGATCGATCGATGCGCGTGCAGTACGACGCGACTCACGATGTATGGGATTTGTCCGAAAGGCTGTTTCTCCAAGTATGCTGGGGACTTGTGCTCGCCTTTCATCATGTCAACCACAACGAGTTCGAAGGGAATCTTCTTCTCGCGCAAGAGGGCACCGACGCGACGAGTGCAGGTTGACTGGCCAGATCCATGGAGCTTCAAAACCATGATGGATGTAGAAGGTGTTTAAGCTGTAGATGTGAAGTTGAGAGGAAAGCAGGAGCTTGTATATTCATCGCTCAAACCATTAGCGTATTTATACAAAGCCAGTATCCACCTGAAAAGTTGAAGGATATACTCGGGAACGCCCAGTACAGCCAGCCCAAAGTTAGAAAGTGGAAGCCGCCTTCATGCCATTCAGTCAGATGATTAAGCCGCATTGAGGGTGACCAAGAGGACACGTACTATTTCTCAGTCATCACCTCCAACTAGGGTCTTTGGAGGCAAGGCGGTGGCGTGGCTATGACAAAGCAACCGTGCTTGACGGATTGACAGGCTTCAGATCGATATCAACTGTGAGGAGGCATGGAGCCAGTCAACAAAGGGTCCAGCGAAGCGAAGACGAAGGCGTCGACTGATTGACCGATGCAGGGTGCAGGAAGGATTAGTCAAGTTCAGAGTAATTCTGATTACTTCGTTCGGTGAAGTGGTGTCGGTATACTCTCAGATCATAAAAAAAAACTTGGATAAACCTCTACAAATCCTTCAAAGGCTATAGTTGGCGAGAGTCGAATCAACACAAAATATGTCAAAAGGGGTGTAAATACAAAATAGAGACGTCGTGACTTCTTCTCCATGGCGCATTATCGGAGCACAAGCACTGGACACGTCCAAGGGTAGCGCGTGTCTCAAACGATTTAAATCAGCCTATCAAAGATGGAGCATAGGACACACACAACCCACTTTTCAAATTTGTCAAGCAGCGATCTAAGTTTTCAGTGAAGCCGAACAACTTGACAAGGATCGCCGTCCAGACCCATTATGAGCAACTGGATGAGCTATGCCTTCTGATGTAGGGCGATATATGGGCGCTGAGTGTACATCCATTGCTTCTTCATCACAAAGGAATCCTAATTTCGGCTTGGGGTGGAGTTGAAAGTCGAATCGCCGGGAAGAAAAAGCCGGAAAGGTGTACCGCCACTGATAACTTGGTATCGATCAGACTTCTGGTACTTCCTCCGAAAGAATGTCCTCTGATGAGCCAAGGCTTCAAGGCTTCAGAGCTTGACACGCCAACTCGACGAGGGAGAGTTCGAATCGATATCCAGCTGATATGCCGTGAAAATTCATGATAAACACTGAGCACTAGTTAAGTCGGTATGATCTGACCTATAGGTATCAACGAGGCATTCCGCATTATCAAACTATCGCAAGTGCTTTAAAGGACAATAAGGGGAGATGCGGTAGGAGACTAACTGAGGAGATGATTCAAGTTGGGCAATGGCACAATGAAGTTTAACGGAGAGCAAACATGACCAAATCAAGTGCCATTTTGTTTCGACCGCCACATCTCGCGAGGGCTATGTAAAGCTACTGTTTTTCCTCATTCAGAAGATAATTGAGCCACCACACAGAGCAACTATTGGCCTTGCGTGTCCTAATTTTGAGGACAACCCAATGGAATTCCAGGGAGCGAATATTCATATCATGATATTCATACCCAACCAAGTTCCAACTCTTGGTCAAATTGGACGACACTTACTGAGGTGGGCAAGTTCTATCACCACTAAGTATTTCTGTCCGATGTAATCGCAGGGCTAGATAGCAACAATGCTCTATAATTCTTACCAAGCTTCATCTAATTTGGTACCTTGACCTCAGGTAGACCATGGTAATATCAGCGGGCGTCGATGCTTTATTTGAAGCTCGCAGTGGAGACGTTGGACGTGTATCAGGCCCATCAAGAGTCCTAAAGACGTGTAGTTCGAAAGCGGTCATCGGTGAGGAGCACTTTTCACAGCTTCCTTCGAGATGCCAACGATGCATCTACATATAGACTTGGTTACACCCTGCGCTCCAAAGTCTTCGTACTTTAGGTTTTGCACTCCGTGCTCGAACCCTGTAGCAGAACGATTCTGCAGTTCATTTCTTCTTCGAGCTCCACTGTCTTCTTGCGAGCAGCTCAGCCTCCGCAGCGCCCACGAAATGACCTTCATCATTCCGTGCTTCCTGTCCAGCGCTGTGGTAATGCACCCCTCTCACCGCTGGAATCGAAAGACATGTTGTACCCGGGTTCATTCGTACGTCAAATGTATGTATTGGTCGACAAGCACTGATCACGGCTGCCGTTTCAGGAAACGCAGGACATTCACAACAGATTGACACCTTAACGCCTCCTACCCTTATTCATCTAAAGGATCATAGGACTGAGGGGAAGTCCGTTACTAGACTTACCAAGCCGTAGCAGGACGGTGCTGATTCACCGAACGCCTTACGGCATGCATATAAACCTCAACACCCGTTGCGATCAACATTAAGACTTCCTCCAGAGACCGCAGTGCAGAAACAGAATGCCGCAGCACAAAGCCCTCTACCTTGACGCCAAGTGCGGAAAATTCGTCCTCGGCTATAACGACACACCAAGACCAGGAAACGGAGAACTGTTGGTGAAGATCGAAGCGGTAGGCCTCAATCCGGTCGACTGGAGCATCCAGAAATGGGGCCTCTTCATCGAGAACTTCCCCGCGATCCTGGGTACCGATACAGCTGGTACAGTTGTTGAGGTTGGCCCAGGAGTAAGCAACTTTGCAGTCGGGGACAGAGTGTACGTCGTTTCCACTCTAGAAGATGTGCAGTTCACTGACGATTATTAAATTTTAAGTTTGTACCAAGGCTCTTGGGCGAACGACAGGGCAAGTTATCAGCAATTCAACATCGCCTCTGCTGTTACCACTGCGAAGGTATTCTGTCTCCAGGGTATTATCTCGTCCATGACTGACATTACGGCGTAGATACCCAACTTTCTTTCTTTTGAGGCAGCGGCTACTGTTCCTGTCTGTCTCACTGCAGCCTTCTTGGGGCTATACAACTCCAACCCTCACGGCGCCGGATACTCTCCTCCATTCCGCCCGTCAGCTGCCGGAAAGTATGCTCAGAAGCCTATCCTCGTCTTCGGAGGTGCTGGGTCTGTTGGTCAATTCGGTACACCCTCACCCCTACCCAAGACTTCATCGTACTGACCGTCCTTATTACAGTCATCCAGCTCGCGAGGCTCAGTGGCTTCTCGCCTATTATCGCTACAGCTTCCGTGAAGCACACTCGCTACCTGAAATCGCTCGGCGCAACCCACGTCATCGATCGTAACCAACCTCTCTCTTCGCTTGGCGCTGCAGTGAAAGGCGTCACCAACGCGCCGGTCGAGATTGTGTACGATGCAGTCTCCACGGCAGACACACAGAAGACTGGTTACGAGATTCTAGCCTCCAACGGTTCTCTGGTCGTCGTCCTCAACCCCGAAGTCAACAAGGTTGCCGGCAAGGATGTGTATCACGTCTTTGCCATGCCGAACCTTCCCCACACCAGCGAAATCAGCGCCAACATGTACAGCAAACTGACGGAATGGCTGGAGGAGGGAGTCATCCTCGTATGTGTGATCTTGTGCTCCCAAATGAATTTTGTTCTGATAATGTTATTCAGCCCAACAGGATTGAGATTCTCCCCACTGGCCTGGAAGGCGTAGTCGGTGGCTTATCCAAACTCGAGAACGGCCAGGTGTCGGGTACGAAGCTGATTGCGCGCCCTCAGTTCACGGGCAGCATACGGGAACCTTTAAAGATTGCCACCAAGGTGGAAGCTCAGGCTACAAATGGAGCCAAGGCTGAAGAGCAGAAGGCTGCAAAGCGCAAATCGTTCTTCAAGCGTATCATATCTTAGTTAACCAGCCTTTGTCCTGTTTTGATTCTATTTCATATACCACGAATGGGATCTCTTTCATCTTCTTGCTATGTTTATACATTGTCTGTGCCTTGTTGAGTCGCCCGCAAACCATTTGCACTCGTCGCCAGTACAGAGAGTCTGGAGTGCTCAAGCTCAAGCCTCAATGGCACTCTAAATTTTTTGACGGAGATAAGATAAGATGCTGAAATCACCTTCAACTTCAATCAAGACTACATAGCAATATGCAAAACGCCGCATGCACACTTGACCTCACTTGACTTGCTTCTTCTGAATCATTCCACAGAATAACGGGGCCTCAGTTTCTTTTCTCTTGGGTACCAGATATGCAGAATGATTTCTGGCTATGTTATAGCCTTTACTACGAGTCGCCCATTTACAACCACCCCTCAGGTTACAATACATGCATTGTCTCTGTTGTCCTCGATGACGATGTTCATCGTCAACTCTCTGTCATCCGACTCCTCGTAGTGTACAAGGACTTCGAAGCGCTTAAAGATTTTATATGTTCTCGTTCTCTCGGATTTTGCTATTCTACTAATTCCGACCCCCGTGACGAGTCTGACGGAGTCTACACACATACGAACACATCTGAACTGCTCTCCTGAAACCCCCGTCCGGTCCAGGTCCCTGTCCCACATAATCGTGTCAACTCTCAGCGCCGCGATGTCATCTTAGCCTCTGCTTCGGACACACCCAATCTCTGTATCGTCGTCCTCAACGCGGCCCCGATGCTTGACTGCATGAATCATTGGGGCTTGTAACTCTTTCGACAGACCCTCTACGAGTTATATATGACTACATCCAGTCATGCAACACCATCGATACCTCCCTTCTGGTTTTCCTTAACAGCAACAAACCTTTCAACGCTGATCGTATAAGAGGGACCCCGACGCACTCTCTTCGTGTCCCACCGGTCATCGGCCGATTTACTCGCGTGCCATTGCCTTCTTCAATCATATGCAAGATCACGCTGTCCGTCGCCGCTCATTCACAACATGGCTGGCGCGCAAACCTGTTGTCCTGTGGACTAGTTGCAAGGCTTGGGATCACGCCCTTGACATGTTTTAACAAGTCTGGATGGTGACATGGGGTACTTGCGCGATAAACTCAATATTTGCTGTGTCTTGAATCTTTTGAGGCTACCGCCCGACAGTGCAAATCTCATTTGCAGGTATAGAAGTGATGATTTCACTTATCCTGAACAGGGGGACCGGGTTGAAGGCTGGTCATATTGAGGCATGCCTCAGTGGTTTCCTCTGTCTCGTTGAATTTTATTCCTAAATCGGCTGCTCGCGAGTTGTTTCAAGTCTTTGAAGAATCTAAGCAATGTTCACGCTCTGCGAATCCCGACTCGAACTTGAAGCTCAATAGCTGAATGGCCACATCTCAGGAAGCTGTCTTTATCATGCTGGTGCAAGAAACATGATCATGAAGCCGTCAAGTGAGCAGGAATTTTGTTTGTTGGGTTCAATGGCTCAACTCTCCGCAGATTCTCTGGAATCCTTGTATCCCGAATTGAAGAGCTCGTGCTCCAAGAAGGGAGTCATGTGGGATCTCAATTGACTCAGATAAGGTTCATTGCGACACTCGATCCTCCTCGATTGTACAGACTCGAACTCCTGGAAGTCGGTGGCCTCGTGAATAGAGACATCTTCACGATACTTTCTTTGGTAGCGCCCACTCTCAACGAGTACTATTGCTGTGACTGCATTATCGCCCGCCCAACAGGTGAAGAGTACGCGCTCGATGAGGTCATGCTATAACTGAGAGCTCTAAAGATCTGCCAAACGACCATCGATCAGCTTTCTGCACTTTCCACTTTCCGAAAGCTCCCTCCACTTCGCGAGACCGCCGCGGATTTTCCGAGCATTGAGATCCATGCTGCTACGATAAACGTCACTCCTACCTCGGTGTCGACCCATGCAAACAAGATCGCTGGCATGGACATCTATTTTAGACTTTGCCGCGGCCCAAACCTTCCCCACATCATCGAAATTAGCATCAACATGTACGTATTTAGCAAGATGGCGGGAGGGCTGAAGTCGATCACTCTCGTACATATGTGAGCCCGTGCTGAGAATTACTCAGAAAGGTGCGAGATTTTCGCCTCTGGTCGGTGCCATGCCGGTCGCCTTACGCATTGACATTCGTATTAGACATTCGTATTACACAAAATAATGACAGCAAGAACTTGAATAGTGAGAACAGCACGTACAGGATCGTCCAACGTTGGCACTAATTATACGATAGAGTTCAAAAGAGTGTGGGTGGGTGGAAACGAGTGTGTCTTTTATGTAAATAGGGTGAGTATAAAACCTTTTCACCAACGTGGGATGGTCTGGATAGCAGGCAGCGAAGGGGGCAAGACCCGCTTTGATCAGCACTTCCACGAGCTCTGTGTATCTGGGTTAGTGTTCTGTTTTTGCAGAAGAGCCGAAAGCGTACATCGCGGGGAGTAGGAGAGCCTTGGAACTGATACGGCTCCATGCCCAAGCACTCAGCCACGCTAACAAGTCTATACTTTGCCTTCTTAAGCACTTCGAGGGCGTGTGGAAGAACGGTATCGCTAGTTGCAGACAGGTGTCAGGCTCAGGCACAGATAAGATGCATGAGTGGTGTACGTACGCAGTTGATTCTGCAGGGGGAGAGAAGGGGGAGAGAAGATGACGATTATGACCATGTATATTCAAGACGAAAGCAAAGACTTACGGTATACCTCATGATTGAGTGCAAGCAGAGTGTCGGGGTGGTCCTCAACGACATCATCGTACATCTGTCTACTCTCGGCAGCAGTCTTTCCGACTGAATCACCCGAACTAGTTGGGAAATTCAATTGGATACTACGTGCGACTGACGAAAATGAGAGCGTACTCAAAGTCCCAGTTCACGAGTCTTTGTCCACGTTCTTGCGCAACTTGACGGAAGAGATCGTTGTATTCACCGTACGCTGTGTGATCGTGGGTTAATTAGGATCGTCTAAGGTCAAGAAAAGCACGACGTACGAGGGCGTGCAAAGGCAGGGACAACCCCAAGAATCTTCTTCAACGCATCTGTGCTAGCGGTGTTAGTTGAGCCAAAAGTCGTAACGAGTTTCAGCATTACCGTCGATGCGGGAGCATTGAGAGACCACTGTAACAGTGGCGTTAGATGGATCGACGAAATATCAACCCATACATACTCTGGTCGCGATCGAGATCCGGCATATGAGGATGACTCCATGTATGTGAGGCGACCTGGTGTCCTTTCGAGAAGGCATATTGGGCGCGTTGGACGGACTCCTTGTTGTAAATGCAATCCCCTAAAATTCAGTGTGCGTCAAAACTTGGTTATCGCGGGGCGTTTATCACACATACGGTTATCGCCGTCTGAGAGTACATTTAGAGAGGATTATTAGACGTCATCGGAGGAACTCACTGAAGAAGAATGTCCCTACTGCACCGGCAGCTGTGAGTTGATCGACGATTTTCTGCCTGGCATCCGACGTGTCAGCCACGCATTCCAACACGATGAAAAGGAGGCTCACATGTTCTTATAGGGACCATCATCCTAAGTTCATGTTAATGAGGTTAGCCTGTGGTAATTTCCAGTCCACCCACAAAAGTAAGGGCTACGGTGTTTGGAACTGTACATTTGGTGATTACTTGGGCCGGTGTGCGCTTCGCAGGTACTGCTGATGCAAGGGCGACCAACGCAAGTATGAAAAACGAGGCGGCGAACATGGTGGTGAAAGGAAAGAGAAACCGTGGGACAGTCTAGAACAGACAGTCGATACTTTATATTCGACGAAAAAGGCAGGGGCTGTGGGTTGTTCTATTACAGGGTCGTCCCCTTATTCGCCTTCGGTGACGTCGAGCTCGATCGTATCTTCAAAAGTGGATCATGTCAGCATAATTTAGTTTATGTCGAAAGGATCGTCATTTACCCATTTCCATCGCTTATATTCTGCTAGAGTGGCGCAAATGCCCGTAGAACGAGTGTAGTTAGAGGAATGTAGAGGCTACTGTACCGACTCTGACGCGCCGGCCTGCAGGAGTTATGATCAAACTTCTACAAGCTTAGAACTTGGCAAAACCGGCGAATGATATATCCGTACGTACTCACATAGAAAATGTCGTGAACGCCAAAAGTGTCTTAGTTCTCAGGGGAGATAGTTAGCTCGTTCCAAATCTATCTCAATCTGCAAATTGCCCCAGACTGTCGAGGTTTGGTAAATAATTTTTAGAATACTTACCACTTTCTGTACCTCTCAAGCTCGAGGCTTGAAGCCTTTACTTAGGTAGGTTCCGTCCACGTAAGACTATTCGGCAGCTATGTTGCAACGACTCGATAATAACTTTTCCCGTTGGCGGCCGCCGTGTCTGTCACCTCAACAAGCCTCAAGTCAAATATTATAAGGTTCTTCAAAGTTCAAACATACACACTATCACAAGAAAGAAAACGACAAGCACGCTTGAGTCTTGACCATATCCGTAGATAATTCTTGTCGCAACCAAGCAACAACCAAGTCGCAACTTGCTTGTGGGCGCGCTGAAACCGCCGGCGACCGATTCAATCAATGTCCCACGGTTTTTCTCTTGCCTTTCTGTTCATTACTATGCTCGCCGCAACTTATTAATATGGGTCACATGAAAAGTGTAATAAATTTACCTATCCGGGCTAGTGTTGATGGCAAAACGTCACTATTTCGCCGCGCCAGGTGTCGCCAGCTAGCGATGTGGCGATGAAATTTCTGAAGATGCAGATAGCGAAAAGTGGCGAAACCCTACCCACCATCAGCTAAATCCCCCATATTTTCCACCTGTTCCCTGCCCAGTTCTCGCTCTTCTAGCGTCAAACTTCCGAACATGCATTCTTGGCCAACATTGAGCAGGTAGTTGATCAAGATGCCTATGACTGGGCGGAGTTGATGGCCTGCGGACTTTGAACTCGGCTTCTAGGGGCCGTCAATGCCAGTGAACACCCATTTCAAGCCGCTCCTCTGGGACAGATGGGTGTGGAAAACATCCAACAGTCAGGATATTACATCACGAGCTCAAAATAGTTGTTGAAGGAGGTGTCGGGTCTAGCAGAGCCAAAGACGCTGTGTCTATAACAGGCTGGTGGGATGACGAAGGAGCGGGAACCGGGCTTGCAGTTGAAGTTGGTCGTGGGGGCGGCAAGGACATCGACGTCCAGACAGAACATGAACTTCGTGCTGATGACCGTGTGATCAATGCTCTGATGCAAAATTGATGCGGGCTTGGCGGCAGAGTCAACGCAAGTTCGAACGAGTCACTTCTTTCAAGATGACAAAATTATGAAAAGATGAGGGAACACGAATCGAAGCACTTTTGACTGGGGGTAAGCCTTCAACATAACTACTACACACAGAGCTTATATATTAGCATCTAACCATGCCACTCATTTAGTCGCCAGCCCTCAAAAGTTGGTAACGTACCCCAAATAACTTGGCAAGCTTACGAAATGTCAGTGTGGGGGAGAACCAAGGGAGAACAGGGCGAGCTGCCCTCAAGGTTGTTGGGTATCTTTTTATCGTGACTTTTAGTCTCCCCAGGCAGAGTAAGTCAACGGATTCAAACCTGCACAAGCTACAAATATCCTGATCTGACCGTCGCTCCTACCTCAGTGTCGACCCATGTCAACAAGATCGCTGGCGAGGAGACTTATTCTAGACTTTGCCGTGGCCCAGACCTTCCCCACATCATCGAAATTAGCGTCAACATGCATGTATTTAGCCAGCTGGCGAAAAAGCTAAAGTCGATCACCCTCATAATGTGAGCCCTCGCTGCGAATTACTCAGAAAGGTGCAAGATTCTCGCCTCTGGTCGGTGCCATGTCGGTCGTCTTACGCATTGATATTCGTATTACACACAATACTGTAGTGACAACAAGAACCAAAGGAAATTGAATAGAGTGAAAACAGCGCGTACACAATTGTTCAACGTTGGCACTAATTATACGATAGAGTTCAAAAGAGTGTGGGTGGGTGGAAACGAGTGTGTCCTTTATGTAAATAGGGTGAGTATAAAACCTTCCACCAAAGTGAGCGTCTGGGTAGCCGGCAGCAAAGGAAGCAAGACACGCTTTGATCAGCACGTCCACGAGCCCTGTGTATCTGGGTCAGTGCCCTATTTTTGCAGAAGAGCCGAAAGCGTACATCGCGGGGAGTAGGAGAGCCTCGGAACTGGTACGGCTCCATGCCCAAGCACTCAGCCACGCTAACAAGTCTATACTTGGCCTTTTTAAGCACTTTGAGAGCGTGTGGAAGAACGGTATTGCTAGTTGTAGTTAAGTGTCAGGCTCGGGCACAGATAAGGGTGCATGAGTGATGTACGTACGCAGTTGATTCTGTAGGGGAGAGAAGGGGGAGAGAAGATGACGATTATGGCCATGTATATTCAAGATGAAAATAAAGACTTACTGTATACCTCATGATTGAGTGCAAGCAGAGTGTCGGGGTGTTCTTCAACGACATCATCGTACAACTGGTTACTTTCGGCAGGGGTCTTTCCGACTGAATCACCCGAACTGGTCGGGAAATTGAGTTGGATACTGTAGACGAACGGCTGACAAAAATGAGAGCGTACTCAAAGTCCCAGTTCACAAGTCTTTGTCCACGTTCTTGCGCAACCTGACGGAAGAGATCATTGTATTCACCGTACGCTGTGTAATCGTGAATTAATTATGGGAGTGTAAGGTCAAGAAAAGCACGACGTACGAGGGCGTGCGAAGGCAGGGACAACCCCAAGAATCTTCTTCAACGCATCTGTGCCAACGGTGTCAGTTGAGACAAAAGTCGTAACGAGTTAAGCATTACCGTCGATGCGGGAGCATTCAGTAACCACTGTAATAGTGGCGTTAGACTGATAGACGAAACATCAACCCATACATACTCTGGTCGTGATTGAGATCCGGCATATGAGGATGACTCCATGTGTGCGAGGCGACCTGGTGTCCTTTCGAGAAGGCATATTGGGCGCGTTGGACGGACTCCTCGTTGTAAATGCAATCCCCTAAAAATTCGGTGTGCGTCAAAACTTGGTTATCGCGGCACGTTTTATCACACATACAGTTATCGCCATCTGAGGGTACATTTAGAGAGGATTTTCGGACGTCATCGGAGGAACTCACTGAAGAAGAATGTCCCAACTGCACCGGCGGCCGTGAGTTGATCGACGATGGTCTGCCTGGCATTCGACGTGTCAGCCACGCATTCCAACACGATGAAACGGAGGCTCACATGTTCTCATAGGGGCCATCATCCTAAGTTCAAGTTAATGAGGTTCGCCTGTGGTGTTTCCTAGTCCACTCACAAAAGTAAGGGCCACGGTATTTGGAACCGTACATTGGGTGATTACTTGGGGCAGTGCGCGCTTCGCAGGTACTGCTGATGCAAGGGCGACCAACGCAAGTATTAAAAACGAGGCGGCGAACATGGTGGTGAAAGGAAAGAGAAACCGTGGGACATCCGAACAGACGTTCGATACTTATATTCGACGAAAAAGGGAGGGCTATGGGCTGTTCTATTACAGGGTCAACCCCTTATTCGCCCCCGCTGACGTCGAGCTCGATCGTATCTTCAAAAGTGGATCATGTCAGCATAATTCAACCCACGTCAAAAGGATCGTCATTTACCCATGTCTATCCCTTATATTCTGCTAGAGTGGCGCAAATGCCCGTAGAACGAGTGTAGTGGGAGGAATATAGGGACCACCGTACCGACTCGGCACTCCGATGAGCCGGCCTACAGGAGTTATGATCAAACTTCTACAAGCTAGAAGGTAAAACCGGCGAATAATATATTTGTACGTACTTACATAGAACGTGTCGTGAATGTTAAAATTGTCTTGGTCTCAGGGGAGATAGTAAGCCCGTTACAAATCTATGTATCTCAATCTGCAAATTGCCCCAGACTGTCGAGGTTTGGTAAATAAGTTTTAGAATACTTACCACTTTCTGCACCCCTCAAGCTTGAAGCCTTTACTTAGGTAGGTTCATCCACGTAAGACTATTCGGCAGCTATGTTGCAACGACTCGATAATAACTTTTCCCGTTGGCGGCCGCCGTGTCTGTCACCTCAACAAGCCTCAAGTCAAATATTATAAGGTTCTTCAAAGTTCAAACACACACACACACCATTACAAGAAAGAAAACGACGAGCACACTTGAGTCTTGAAGCTTGATCATTGCTATCTTCCGTAGGTAGTTCTTGTCGCGGCCAGGTCGCAGCTTGCTTGTGGGCGCGCCGAAACCGCCGGCGACCGATTCAATCAAAAATCTCGGACGAGTCCGACGTCGGCCTGACGAACATTCGGCACTGCCTCTGAGTGTCGAGAAGTCCATCGCCTGGACCACAATGCCAGGCTGGTGTTCAAGGATCGTATTTCGCTGTTTCAAGGCACTAGAAAGAGCCGGAGACAAGGTCACTGGTGCAGCAGGTCCATTCTTCGTTGCGTTGGCCGTTATTCTTATAACCGTAGGAGCAGTATGTTTTTGTGCGTACACGTCATTTCCATATTCGTCCTTCTAACGCAATTTACAGTCGATGTAATAATGCCCAGTCTTTCATTTCAGATTATCACGCTCCCTGTGTGCTTAATGATCACATTAAACTTGTTCGTGCACTATTTCTATGTGTGCACCGTTCGGCCCGGGTTCGTCGATGAATCACCTGCGGAGGCGGGGCGTAGTATCCTCTGGGCGAAGAGGAGCCAACCAAAGAGGGGGAGAGCGTTGGCGGGAAGGGCCAAGTGGTCGTCGACGGTAACCATCACGCGGGCAGAGACGACGCAGTGTGGAAGGTGTGGCCAGACGAAACCCGAAGTGAGTAGAATGGTGGATTGCATGGCCGAAGCTCACAAACTTCCAGCGAACACATCACTGCCGTATCTGCAACCGATGTGTCCTCAAGTACGATCATCATTGTCCCGTGAGTCTAGTCGGTGTCTTACCTCGTTCGCCTCTCATTCGCGGCAGTGTGCGTCCCGTCATTTTTCCTAGAATGACCCAGACCTCACCGTTAACAGGGATAAACCAATGCGTGGGGCTGCACAACGAGCGCCATTTTGTCTTGTTCATGTGCGTCTGCCGATTCTGTTCTCTCAGCGCGTTCTCACTGTGTTGTAGGGCCTATCTCGTGCTCTCGACGTTCTGCTTCAGCGCGCTGGGGTACAAACAGCTCGTCCCAGCTCTGGGCATCAGCATTGTCCGGTAACGTCTCCTATTCCGCCACCGCACGCTCCTGACGCGTCTGCGCAGACCGAGTGGGATCACAGGGTCCCGCAGCTCGCCTACATCGTCGTGTACCTGGTGTCGGCGGTCCTCTGCCTCGCGGTTGGCATCATGCTCTCCTACCACGTGTGGAGCATCTCCTGGGGCGAGACGACCGTGGAGGGGCAGGACCATGAAGTGTATACCAAAAAAGCAAAGTCCCGCGGAGAGGTCGGTCGATGAATCCTCCCCCCAACGCTGCCGTTGCTGACGCCGTAAACAGACGTTCGTGAACTCGTACGACCTGGGGTGCGTGGCTCTCGTCACCGTGTCTCCATGTGTCTTGCTTACTCCTCACCCATAGTAAGCGGAGAAACCTACAGCTATTTCTCAATATCGGGGAAGCTGGATAGTGCGTAACGCCTTGGACTCCACCAGCGTCTATCTGCCACTCATACATTGATATCACAGCCCCCTCTATACCCTTTTCGTCCCCTTCCGAATCATGCCGTATACTGACGGGCGATCGTGGGCGCGCCGCGAAGGTTATGAACGGCATCACGGCATCCGGCGAGGCGAGGAGCTGACTGACGAAGAAGAGGACGACGCTTAGACTGCCCGAAGGCTATCATTGTATTATGCACATGTATTTATGTGAGCTTCCCTTCCATCACCTCTCCTATTCTCCTCCGCGACGTACTATGATGATATTTGCCGGGGCCATATGACCCTTCGAAGAGCTGCTATCGCTATTCGTCGCTCTCCTAGTGAGAGTGGCGATAGGGCTAAGGGCTTTTGGGAAGCCGTTTGATCAACGTCCGGCTGGCGTCTACAGATATAGACGTCGTCTCTCTGATTGTCCACACTTCGCATCCTTTTCTTCGCGCACCCTATCTTTATCGAGAAGCCCACTCAATACGTATGCGTTTTCCAGGTTTTGATTTGGGCGGCGTTGTGGATTCTTTGGACGCCCCTGATATATTATCACATTTGAATAAAACGAAGAATGTGCCGGTTGGGCTGCCGTGGGTTATATCTAGAACATGTAACAGGCAACACGTCTTTACGTTTGGTATTACATCTAGTTCCATGCAGGCCTTCGTCTCAGGCTTAAGAATAAATCAATTTGACATGTTTGATTTCGTCGCAAAGACAATGCGCCTTCGCTGTCGATAACTTTCACAGCAACTTTCTTTGATAGACGTTTGCAGAATTTCGTAATGGGTGTTTGGGCCGACAAGAATAACGTGCACCAAAAATAAGCCGGGATCTCCTTGAGGGAAGTTCAAGATAAATTCAATATCCTTGAGAGAAGGTCCACAAAAATCCAGAAGTTCATTCAAGACGGTAACTGCTATGATACAGGTAAACGACCACACAGGCCCAAGGAAGGTCCGATTACAATTAAGAATAAACATTCGAAGTTCGTCAAGTAAAAAGTTCGTCGAGTCAAAGCCGTAATAATGTCCGTTTCAAAAGAAGCCCAAAGATGAAGCAGGAGGTGGCCCCGGAATTGGGGCGATAACATGGGAATTAGCAGGTCCAGGAAGCCTGGACGAACAATGAGTGCTTCAGCAAGGGGAAGTGCGGCTCTGGTTGAAGCACTCACATCCTTGGTTCCAGGCGCACCCACACTCTGGTAGGCGGGAAGATTGAGACACTCGGCCAACGTCACCAGTCTGTAGCCGGCGGCCCGCAACTTCGCGATGACGTTGGGAAGAACTTGATGGCTAAGGGGAGGAGGCAGATTAGGATATCTTCGCGCCTTACGAACTGAGAAAGCTTACACGGTAGTTTCTGCGAAAGGCCGTACTTGTTGAGTGAGGTCCTCTCATGACAAACAAAGTAAACTCACCGATGGTTTCGTGGTTCAATGGCAAGATAGTGCTGGGATGTTGGGCGATCAAAGCGGCGTAGTCAGCCTCGCTCTGAGCAACAGAGGCGCCGACGGAATCGCCAGAACTTGATAAGAAGGATATCAGATTGGTTGCGTACCCTACAACGATATCAGGGGCTTACTCGAAATCCCAAATGACGAGCTTCTGGCCACGAATCAGCGATGCCTGGCGAACAAGGTTGTTGTAATTGCCGTAAGCTGCGTATCGGAATGAGGGGCGCGAAGGCATAGGATCGACTTAGAATACGTACGAGGGCGCATGAAAGCCGGGACAACGCCAAGGATCCTCGTCAACGCCACTGGGAAGGTGGTGTAAGCTAAGCTGACAGCGTTCGTTCAAAGGAAGAGACAAGCTTACACTCAACTCTCCACATCTCGTCGTGGACTGTGTTCGTTCACCCAGTCAGACTGGGATGATGAAAGAATTCGAGTGACTTACTTTGGTCCCAAGTGAGTGTGGTCAAGTCTTTATGAGCCCATGTGTGCGAGGCGACCTGATGCCCCTTGGAGTAAGCGTACTGGACGCGCTTGATCTCGTCGTCATTGTAGATACACTCATCTGATAGAACACATGTGAGTGCTGTGTACACAATGTGCTGTGAAGGCCTGAAAAAAACTCACAATTATTGCCATCTGAAGTTAAGGAGGTTGTTCATTAGATCGACGAAACCTCCTAAAGCATGAAAAGGAGGACGCACTGAAGAAGAATGTTCCTGTCGCGTTGGCGGCGACAAGTGCCTTGCTGACGTCGTAACTGATGCAAGGAATGGTGAGTAATGCCCCTTGACAGAGTGTATGCACTCACAGATACACCCATGGCCCATCATCCTATATTCGTTCAACGTTAGCACATTCATGGTCGGTTGCAGAAAATACATACAAAAGTAAGGGCTACAGTGTTGGGTACAGTGCACTTGCTGATGACCTGCGCTAGAGCCTGCCTTTTCTGGGGAACAGCGGCGACTGCAAGAGCGAGGCATGCAGTTGCGAAAATGGACCCTTTGGTGAACATTGTGGTAGAAAGGTGGCAAGAACGAAGAGGGGTAAAATCCGCGAGAGGTCAGCAAGGATAGGAGGTATAATATTCGGAGGCCTACCTTTATACACATTCTGAATCACGATGGAAATTTCAATAAAATCCAAGGTCGGGAATATCGACGTACCTAACAAGCGCTCCCATGACCTCTTTACAGGCACGTTGTAACAATACGTCCGACAGGTATGGTAAAGCGCGCTTCGGTATGCCCAAATATAGAGCAAGGATATTTGACTCCTATATTTTTAAAGTTGATAAGAAATCATACGTTAGTGTTGCCTGAACGCATTGAAGTTCGGGTTGAGTCAACACGATGGTTTGTGAACGCCGAAAAATATATCTTGAACGTGAACCATGTTGTCAAAAGGGTTTATTTTATTTAACGTGCCTTGTTCAAAGTGTGATTGCATCAAGAGGGGGGGATCAGGCCATGCTCGAGGGCGCGTGCACGGTGCAACTGGTGGGTGGGTTTGTCGATGACGGAGCATTTCAAGTCTATTTAGCTACTGTATTCGCAGCATGAACTTGGTGAAGGGCGTGCAGTTGACCCTAGTGGTGAATTAAGTAGATGATCAGCCCTCGTCTTGAACCCCTGCTTGGGGTTCCGGGACCGAGCCACTAGTACGAATTGGAACGAAATGGATCGTACGGCTGGTCGAAGCTAGAACCGGTAGAAGAGGGCCGAACACTTATCGACGTCATGTCAAGGCTTGCAAGACCTTGTGGTGCACATCGATGACAGCTAGCCCTGTAATGGACGGTCACCACAGCCCGTCAACGGAAACGTTCCGAAAAATGACACTTTGTGGCTCACCTTGCGAGGTAGACGGAAAGCGTCGAAATCGGATGGCGATTATGGTCTACAAGCGATAGAGGCTCCGCCGCGCCTGCTACACTGCCGCTGCTATTCATTGGAGTAGTGACGAGTTTAGTGTTTGTGCGATGGCAGCACTGCCGAGGCTTGCCAAGGTTCTATGTTTGCGCACGTCGGTCCACCCGAAATCCCTAATCCATTATCTGTCCATGAAGGAAGTGTAATGCAAACCCAAGGTTTACAGAGACAAGCCTCATACGCAAGCGACATGGTCTGTCATGCATGAAAGAATATAGGGATGGAATGAAGCTTGATCGACTGATCCTTTGGAGTGAGCCATGGTGCAGGAGAACTAGAAAGAGCGAACAGAGTTAAGGGTTCTCACAATCACAAAACCTCACGAAGACTTCAAATTACTGACCGTGGGAATGCACAAGATGCCCAACAGAGGCCAACATCAACAGGCTTATTCAAAAGTCGGCGCGTCTCAGACGATGTCAATAAATGGAGTGGTGAGCATCTGCAGGGTAATAGTATAGAGTCAACGACTTGAGATTTGTCCATTCGGAGATAGCCACATGTTGTCCAAGATTACGATAAGTAGTATATGTAGATGCCCAAATCACGACGTGCTATCCCGACTGTCATAGCGCGTATGGTTGGGATTTTAGGCATCGCGTTAAATATTTATAGAGCTGGGGGCGATTTGTGCGAGATGATTTGTAATGGTGAAGCAAAATATGACAGGAAGATTGGATAGCAAGACAGCGGGAACTAGAGCTACAATTTACGTCGGGGGTATTCTAGAGCATGTAAAGTGAGGAGGGAGAGCGCGGATATAACCATACAAGCACCAGCTGGCACTACCTTAACCTGGTGGGGCATGATTCATCCCATGAGTGAGTTCGCTGACGTTCGTGAGGTAGGTACCCCAATCATCCAAACTGTTTATCGATCAATAATCAGTATAGTCCAAAAAAGGTCAACGGGGAAGTAAGGCGCACTCAAAGCCAGAAGGTGGGTTTGACCACATTGATACCGAGTCGGTATCGATGAGCTCATGCATATTCGGCCCTGGCCCTGCTCCGACTTGCCCTGCCATCATCTCAAGAGGTGGGGGTATGGTCATCGAGCTAAGGCCGTTGGGGGGGCCATCGTAAGGCGTCTGTATCGACGAACCCGATGATCCAGGAGTGAAAACAGTCTCGTAATTGAACCCCATCTGGTTGTAAAGTTCCATATCAAACGGAAGGGAGGTAGGGGGTGCAGTAGGGGGGTACGATGGAGCCACCGATGAGCGAGAACTGCCTTTATCGACTCCCCAGAATGGTTGCTGATGGATTGCGACCGCTGGGCCTGTTGACTGGCGCTGGCTGTTCACCGGAAGTCTTCCCAGCTCGTTGCTGTAGACTGGGAGGGGGTACGGGGAATGTCGCTCTGGCTGCATTGATGTTTGTGTTTGTGTTTTAGCTGCAGCCCGACGAACCCCAGCGACAGCCCGAGGACCATCTGGTATTGAGGTAGTCGGAGAGTTTGTAGCATATACGATGGACGCAGCGGGGCTATCGGAATCCCGGTCACGTTTGTTACTCAACGCCGGTGGGCTCGCCTTCGGCAATGGCAATTCGCCCACGGAAGCCAGTTCGTACATAATGTCCCTGCAAGTAAACATATCAGTTCATGCCATCGTGTGGCTAAAAGGCCTCTTACCAAAGACGCCCGGCAGAGGTCCACCTGTCCCCGGAAAGGAATAAGAACGAGATTGCACAGACGCACGAAATAGAAACCCACCGGGTCTCACATCTCCGGAGACATTGCATACACTTATGGACATCATCCATTTCTCTGCCTGGGTCGCTGGATATCCCGGAACGTTTCCCGTTCCAAATATTGAGTAGGAGCACGATGCCGGAAGTAAAGACGGCAATCTCCAAGAAGCTATCAGGATCGGTTCCACAGAGGAGAGGTGGGTGGGCACATACCTGAATGGCGGGTGGCGCAGTTAACCCGCGGCGTCGATACACGTCTACGATGTGGCTGCATGACCGAGCCGCGTTGGTGCAAATGGCGAGAGAAGGGAAAGAGAGAGGAGATGGTTTCCGTGGAGCAGGAATAAACGAGCGGTGTATAAGTATCTGAATATAGTAGTAGGTACAGTAGAGCGCGGCAGATTGGTCAAGAAATTTAAAATTTTCTCTGTCGGGGTCCCATCGAACTTGGATAAGAGGTTAGCTGCATATCTTGGTAAGCTAGGAGCTGGCTCACGATGATCCGGGACTGAATCTACCCATTTATTGAGGGCGGAATCAAGCTCTACGACGATATGTTGCTCCCACTGTTTTCCAACGAAGCCGAGGACTATCTTGGACTTGTTGATGGAGTACTATGGTATGGGTTGGGTTAGTCTGTAGCACGTGGGGGTCTGAAGAGCTTACGATAGTACGTAAAATGATTGTAAGGACCTGATTGAGTTTGAGAAGGACAACAAAGCCAGTGACATATGAAGGTTTGTTCGGAGGCTGCTTGAATCGCTTGGCAGGATCAGGATGCTCCCAATACTCGTCGTCGCATTCAATGGGAAAATCGATGTCGAGGCTAAGGCGAATAATGAGATTATGAATACGCCAAGACAAACAACGTTAGTAACTGACTCTTCATCTTGTATAGCACATGGTCGGCCCAGTGCAGAACTGATCATTCGGTCCATTGAAACAAGAACCCTATGAGTTTTTTGTCACTAAAATATGCCCATGGAAGGATACTTCGAGACCCTACCAAAACCCGCGTTTCCATAGCTCTTCCGTAACTGTGAGGTCTTCTCTATTGTCACGTTTCCTACGATGGGCGCCGACGTCCTGTGCCATTCGGATGCCTATTCCAACAAGAGTCCAACACTGTTGTGGTGCCGACGCCCCTTGTAGGAACATGACAGATAGCTAACCACAGGATGTGCGTCAGTAGGGCATCCATATCCATGAGACAATGGGCTTACACAATAGTATTGTAGATCATACAACGAGGGAGGCGCCAAGACCGATCTCTTCACTTGTTGCACTTGATGAAACCATTTCCAACCTCCCGTGCTCAATGTCGTCTCAAAACCATCCAGGAGGATCCGTGGATCATCCGAGTAGCGAGAGGCAACAGCGCAGACAAGGAGAAGAACTGTACCAAAGCCGTCATCTCTGAGGTGTAGCTCTTCGGAGATTGACTGTTCGAACGACGGCCGGTGGAGGAGTGGCAGCAGAATATTCACTTTCTCAAAGTAAATGTTAACGAGGCTCGTCATGAGGTCCTCTGCAGGGAAAATGAATGACGCAGGCGCGATATGATCGCTGAGGTGTTCCCACTATAACTTTGAATGAGGGTAAGTTGGGATGATGTTACAAGGAGCTTACCAAGGGTGATGTCCAAAACTCCTCACGCTTAGCGCCCAAGATAGGACGTCGTAAATCATCATTTCTACCGGTGTATTCATTCTTGAGTTCCATTGCCGCTCGCACAAGCATCGCCCCACTCGACTTGCCGAAGAATCTATCTTTATCGACGTCACTGATGTTCAGGCGTTTGATTGTGTCCGCGAGTAAGATATGAGAAACGTCATCGTCTGGTTGATAGTCTACCGTTTGTGCGACCTTGCGAACAACATGTGTGGCAATTTCGCATGGATGTCTTGGTGTCCTGACCACCAGAGGAGCATTCGGGTCAGGCTTCTCGTCCGCCTCTCGAGGGAAATAATCAATGAGCCACGCATCGGTGTCGACGACGGTATCGAGTTCCTTGAGGATATCTGAATTTGGATATAGCTTTGTGAAGTAATCAGTAGACTTTCGCGCTTGGGCTGAAACTGCGACTCACTTTAGTCAAAACCTTCTCCAGCTTTTCCACGCGCGTTTCCAATCGTTCAACATATCTATCCATGTTCAGCAAACTATGTTCAGGGGAGAATCCGGGGAATCGCACCCTTTAGAAGGCCCGCGCTTCTGTAGAGGGGGTTTGAACCAGCCTAATCTCAATATAGAACTAACGACTGGACCCACCTTGGCAGCTTCGACATAAGTGCAGTCGAAGCTGTACGCAATGCAATTTGAGCATCGGTAACCGGGCATTTGGCCGCCATCGCCTATAGAAGTTGGTTATAACGTATGAGTGGTTAAGTTGAAGCGTACATACATCGAACTTCAAAAGATAGACAAAGTTTAAGTCAATTTAAGCAATGAGTAACTTGGCAAAACGAACTTTTCTTCCGCCGGCAGATATCGCATGCACGTTGCACTCTCCGTTTCTTAGCCGCCTGCGAGTTATCGTTTTCATTGTAGTCTTCCTCGTTTGAAGACATGGTAGAGATTCGGAGAAACGGAAATGATGACCTCAGATGCCAAGTTCTGGTCAATAAAAGGCAATAGATGTGACAGGATCATTTTCTCTCGGTTCCTGGGAAACACGTCTTTAGACATGCCGCCTGAATACGCAAGCTTCGGCGGGCAGAAAATTCGTATGTATCGCACGACGTGGCGCTGCGGAAGCGAACTTCCTGACTCCTATATGACTCGACTGTTCATTTACTTGGCTGGGAATGACTTCGAAACCAGGGATCATGTAGATATGTACTAATCAAAACGGCATGCTGTGAAAGTTAAGAAGTATATCCTAGTTGTTGGGAACTGATATCGTGGTACATATAGTACTGCGTACTGCGGGTAGTCGACGTCCATGTGAAAACAATCCATGTGACAATCATTAAATATTCAAAAGACCATTTCTGAATTGGAACTTGAATATTTTGCCTGTTGCCAAATCCCAAAGTTTACAAACCTACACATCATTTAAGAGGCGATATGGGATCCCTTACAAGTATTTGCATCAAGACAGATAACTTTGAGTTGAAGGTTGGTTGAACTCTCGTAACATCAGATCAGGGACGACCTGTATTGTCCTGGTTTTGCCAAGGAGTCTCACGTCGAACTGAGAGGTCTCAACAGGGAAGGTGTTTCACAAACCAGGTTGACTTATAACCCGCAGTTTCCGTGGGGTCTGGACAGTCTCGCTACGTTCCTCGCTGAAAGAAGGAGTAACCATACATACTGATCATACGGTTGATCATCGATCACCCTCAATTCGGAAGATTGTCAATCACAAGCATCATATTTTGCCCCAATCAGCGCTCACCGCAGGAAACCTACCTCCGGAAAAAGTGTGCAATTATAAGTATGTATTGCGAAGATTCGTTACAATGGAAGTAATTAAGCAACGTACGGATATGGGTAGTGATGTCGACGAGGAATTGCAGGTGTGGTCGATGAATACATGGATAAGACGATGATGATGGACGTGGCGTGTTATAATAAAAAAGCATGGAAAGCGATGGATGCTGGACAGATATAGTATGTGGTAAATATGCCGCCCGGAGAGGGGAGAATTAGGGATGGTAACAATAAGGATGGAAGAAAGCGTAAGGATAAGCCAGAGTCAATGATACAAATGAACCCAAAAACAAGACAGGAAGGGCGCAGACTCCATGTCAACCTGCAAAAGAAACGAACCGGCTACCACCCTGTGTAGTGGAACTCGTTTGCCCAACTGCGATTCCGCGCCAGAGCTCTCTTCTTCATGTCTTCTCTCTCTTGATCCCCTTCTACCGCCCCACCACTGCCCCGTCGCACTCTCTCCCTATCTCGCGAAGGTGACCCAGCTTTGCTACCACCACCCCCATCCTCAGGTTGCTTTACTGTAAGCTGCACCATGCTGGGTAACGCCGTCAGGGGCTTCAGTGGCCCACCACCAAGCACAGTACCACCACCCCTCCCCGAGCTGCCTCCGCTAGATGACCTTCTGAATCCCACTAGATTGACCTTGCTCACTTGACGCTCCCAAAGTAGGTTGCGCCGTAAGCTCTCGGACATTTCGGTCTGGAGCATCTGACGGCGGGTGGTGCGAGGTGTAGAAGGCGCTGCAGGTGGAGGAAGATTGTACGGGTGACCAACAGGTATCGCAGTAGTTGTTGGTGTATCATGTGGTTGGTCGACTGGTGGTTTCGGACGTGACGAGGACGCAATACTCTGGCGTTGGAGGCTGGCTGGCGATGCGGTACGTCTCCCCTTCCCGTCAGACTCTGGTTCCATCAGCCATTTTGGAACCGGTTCGGCTTCTTCTTCTCTCTCTTTGCGCTCGTTCGGCATGATCCCTCGGCGCTGCGCGAGCGCCTTCAACTTCTCCTGAGCAACGCTTTTCGACACGAGAATTCCGTTCGCGTCACCACCCTCTCCCTCACTCTCAGTGTCCTCCATCTCTTGATCAATGGGCCTCCCCTTCGGCCTGTAGCCCCCACTCGCTCCACTCCCCGCTGGTAAAACTCCCTTCCCACTTTGCGTCCCATTACTCTCCTGACTGAACTCTCGAGGCATACTCCCTACTTGCACCTGCGATGCCACAGGTATCGCTGCCGAGCTCTTGTTCAACTTCAACCCCGGCGCTGGCCCTGCACTTGCCCTCCTCTGCGGCGGTGGTCTCCGTGGCATCCCGTGCCCATTCGCCTGCCCCAACCCCTGCATTTCCGGCACCCGATCCCGATCCCGCTCCCCTCCAACCTCATTCACACTAGTTTTGGTCATCGTTAGTCCTCCTCCAGACCCTCGAGCACTCTTTACGTCTCCAGAACTATGGCCCCGGCGATAAGGGTGGCTGGGGGGGAAGATTTGTGGGTCCGGGTGCATGAGTTGTGTTAGAAGCCCGACACTCCGCGTGCGTTGTGTGAGAAGGTCCTCGGAACTAGGGACAGGCTTCTTCGCGAACATCTCACGTATCCGGGCGGCCTCGAGGGTAGCCTGCTCGACCACGTACTGCGCGTTCGCGGCGTGGTTCCGGCGAGACTGCTGTGCGCGTGAGAGGGGCACGTGGGGGTGAGGAGCGGGTTGAGGTTGTTGTTGAGCTGGTCGTGAGCGATTGTGAGAGGAAGTGTTGTTGTGATTGTTAGCGGTGATGGTGTTACTCTGGTTCCGGTGGTGAGGTTGAATGTGGCCCTTTTTATCGTGGCCCGATCCGGGCTGTGTGCCTCCCCCTCGTCGCACCGGTACCTCCACGTCATCCGTACTCATGTCCTCACTTGACCAGTCCCCAGTGTCGCCCTCTTCCTCGATCGCAGTACGCCGTGGGGCTTCGTCATGTTCAGAATCACTTTCCGTAATGTCGGTCTCCGTCTCATAATCATCCGAATCGCTGGTGGCGAGAACAATAGTACGGCGCGGCTGCTGCTGTTTTGACGGCAAAATTGTTGCAGGATCCGGAAGTGGACGTAATGGCGGAGGCATTAGGCGTGTGGCTGACTGTTGCCTCTGCGAAGGGCCCAACGTACCCTGGTTCTGTAGTGTTTTCCCATCCTGCACTCCGTTTGGAGGACCCGAGACACTAGATCCGCTCCCAGCACTCTTCGACCCCAGGGCACTTCCCTCGTCGGAATGCGACCCAATATTAAACGTCGGACGTTTATCGCGTCCTATTGCACGCCCACCACTAGTAACACCGGCCCTGCCCGAGTTTAATTTGCGCACACCCAAAGCCCTGCCCCGCTGGCCGCCGCCTGCTCCAGTGCTTCCCCTTTTCCCAGCAGCAGTAGTCATTGTGAGGCCTGCACGTGAAGGAGCATCTGCAGCACCACGACTCCGGCTCCGGCTCTTGCTCCCCGTCCCCCCCGCTCTTCCACCGCCCGCACTACTCGCGCTGCTCGTCTGACGAATGTGCCCTTCCGCACGGGGCCGGGCAGTCGAAGTCCCCGTATCGGGAGACAAATTTGAAGGGCTGCTGTGGGCCTTGCGCACCACGGGCGCAGGGCTCGTTTTTGATTGTGTTATGGTGGATAGCCGTGGCGGTGGCGCAGTTACGTTTAAAAGAGAAGCGTGAGCTATGCTGATAGCGAGCTTGGATTCGGCCACTGTCCCCGACTCTGTCGTAGATGTTGTGGCCGATGAAGAGGAGGTTGAAGACACGGCTGTCCGGCCCGACGCCGATGACGAGTCTGATGACGAAGACGTCGTACTGCCTTCGGCACGCAACGTGAACTTCGGCGACGGTGGCGGCATCGGTGTGCATGGCTTCCGAGGGCTAGTAGAACTGACACCGAGGCCCAAGATCGGTGTTGCTGGTGGTGTAGGGTGCGGCGTAGGCCCTGGTGTTGGATGCACTATTACAAGTTGAGGAAGGGTCGATGGTGGTGTCGTTGGAGGCGCAGGGTCAATATTCACTTGTATGATAGGTTCTGGTTCACTTGACCTTTCAATAGTCGAAGGAGGCATCAAGTGCTGTTCAGACGCGGCGGGGGTCGGCAGGTGACATCGGATCGGAAGGGAGTGTGTATCAGGAACTCGAGTAACTGTTGTCTGTATTTCAAAGTATGAAGTTGGCAATGGCGATGAGACAGTTTCTGGAGGGTTTTCCGTGTGAGGATTTGGGTGTCGAGTTGGTGGTAAGGGGTTGGGGAGCATATCAACAATGATGCTGCCAACGAAGCTATTATGCTGATTTAAAGCAGGCCTACCGGCTAGCTCTGTGGGCGAGTTCGGGTACAGGCGAGGCGGGGTCACTATGACAAATTATGCAGGGATCAGTCCTAGAACGGATTACGAATGGCGACGGTGATGAAGAAGGTAAATGCTTGATCGGGGGTGAAGTTGAAATATTCAGGGACCAAGATCAACTTATGGATTTAATAGCACATGCAGAGGTGCAATCGCCGCGAGTGCACAATAACAAAGCCAAAAGGCACAAGATTGTAACGGCGACTTACCAGGTATTCGAAACAAGGGTAGCAGTGTATGCGTACTTGGAATTTGGTGCACCTCAGAGAGAGAATCCCCTTGTTCGCGAAGCCAAGCGGTCTTCTCATCGAGCAATCGATGGTCGTCCTTCTCGCGGTCCGACTCGGAGACCAGTCTGAGTCGAGGGGCCATTGCCATCTCGCGGTACCATAGTCTCCATGAGATATTCTCCAGTCTGTGGCCATCTTTAAGACTCGCTTTGCATTTCGTGAACACTGCAAAGCATGGACATCTTTAGTACAATCCAAATCACTATCCGAATAGATGACCCACATGTCCAAAGGCCCGAAAGTGCCTCGCCACCCTCTAGCTCGCGAACCGCATCCGCGGCGACCGAAAGAACTGGCACAGGGAATGCAAAGGTCGGGGCCATTCACCTTGCCAAATGACAGCAAAGCAGCCTGAAACGAAATTCGAAAGCGGGGTTATAGCGTTTGTCGCCGTACGTAGTACCAAGTCGTCCCGAATTTGATGTGAAAGTCACTGGGCAATCCTAGAGAATTTCCCAAGCGCTTTCCGCTTCTCGTGGAGGTCGTGAGCGACCGTCGACGCTCGTCGACAACAAAGTTAGGGAGGAAAATGGCAGTGTTTGGGAAAATAATCGATCTTGTTGAACAGAATATCAGCCGGCCCGACCTCGTGTTCCGCATCACGGGGCGCCTTGTTGCCTTAGATTTGCCGGTCACGATGTCCCTCGATGCACGGAATCAGCCCCGCGTGGCACTTTACAGCCGTCAGATGACAGTTCTTGAAAGGAAATATCGATGTTCAACACGTCGATGGCTGAAGTTCAACCAACTGCAGGATTTTTGGATTTCTTTCTCGTCTGGAGGTGCACGCGATGCGAGCGGACCTACGTACCTATGAATCATGATCTCATCCCCACAAGCGGCCTTGTGATGATTAATTTGCGCACATAAAAGTATGGGGTAATGAACATGCTAAGACTAATCAGGTACAAGGGGGGGCAACTGGCGTTTTGTGCGAAGTGTCGTCATGTCATTCCTCGTTGCTGCGTCGTCAGAGGAGGTTCAAAACTTCAAACTGACGTTAATCAACGCCTGAATTTCGTGTGTGTGCGCACACTTGCCAGGGGAGACCAAGCGCTGAGAGTCTTGGCTCCAGATGGAACTACATGTGATGTTCCTGCTGTAATGCGGGGCAAAGTGGGTCAGCACGTCACCACGGTGCCCGAGTCCTCGCTGGTCCACCGTAACTCAATTTGCCATCGAGAGGCGTCGAGGATGGTTCGTTGCAATTCGGTACGCTCATAAGTCGCAACTCAATTATATGTGGGTATCAGGAGGAGGGGAGAGATTTGTTAAAGATCTATCTCTTTCTACGTGGCAAAGACTGCCATGGACCACGCTCGACGGCGTGTGTTTCAGAGCGAACAAGCTCAGATACTATGATGTTGAGTTTAACTGAGCTCAATAGGACAGAGTTTGCTTCGAACAAACTTCCAAAAATAGAAGATGACATCAACTCGCCGTTTCCAGCTGCATGTAAACTTTGTAAAGTCCCGAGTCATAAGCGATGGAGATCTTTCTCAGTCCGCTGCGATACAGTTGCAGGAACTTACCAACGCTCTGGCATTCCTCGGACGGCTCACGCCATATTCAGACGGCCTCGTGTTGGGCTTTTTCCGTGGAGAGGTCACGGTGTCGCTATCGATGGGAAGAGCACCACAGTCGGATGTGATCTAGTTTCAAATCGTGCAATCATGTGAGGCAAGTATACACGCGTCTAACTCTACGTCCACACCCATCTCTGGCCGGGGGTGAGCCTGGGCTTTGTGTGACCTTGTGCCAGGCTTCCAAGTTCCGTCTCCTCCCGCCCAGTTAGGGCACGGCACTTTTAAAGTTATAGTGTACCTGGCCGTTGCTTTTCAAGGGCGGCGAGAAACCGTTTCCCGCCTTGCCGGAGCGGAAGCAAATACAGTATACCCTCACGCGCCCCGCGGCTCATGTTTCCACGCATATATGCTACGAGATTGATGGGTTGCCGCGCCACCCACCCTCAAGCTTCAAGGTGCGGTGTCTCTCAAAATTTTCCAGAGGGTGGCCGATGATTTTCTGTGGTGATTGATACCTCGTGAGTCCGTTGCAAATTTATGCAGTAGAAATTTGCGATCAGTGCGGCGGCCCACGGCCTCCTCAGCGGGGACGTTAAGTATCTTGGCACGATGGGTGTTTTGACGGGACCGCGACTGCTGGGTCTTAAAACCGGAAGGATCAGGGTATGCAGACTGGCAGTTGACTTGCGCTCGAAAACGACTTGCGCAACAGCCAGTAATATCGTTACACTGACAGCTTGCAGTGTGATAATCGATCGATGGCACGGAACTTACCACATGAGGTAGGTCTGACAGAGTGGGCGAGCAAGGGGAATACTCCAGGTTTAGATGAAAATCCAAAAAGCCTTAATTGCGAAATGCTTGCCCACGTTACTAACTTGCGACCTGGTGTGGGGGCGCGTCGGTCTACGTTCGTGGTAGAGAGCAATCATCAAAATTCACGCCCAATTAGGTAGATTGTAGTGTACGTTTATTGACTGTTACTTGTTTAGCCACGCAGGCACAACGCCAAGGAATTTCAATATCGTTGGATAAGATAGGTTAGGATATATTATACTGGCAACAAGGTCCAAACAACTTGGGTCCCGTTCGGAACTACCAACTCAAATGATTTAAATTTGGACGTGTCGCTCCTAACTTACAGCATTGATTTCTTGCTGAAGTCTAGCCGTCAAATCACCTCAAATCACCGGCATCCCCTTGATTCACGGCCTGACCAAGGCGACCATCTATGAGTCCCTGGAAACCTCCCAGTGGTCGTATGTTCAAAAACCTATGCAAATTTCTTTTTTTCGCTCTTGCATAGTTCAACCAACTTTGCTGGGTATTAAATAGCCTCAACCCTTGATTTTGCATATGTCAAAGAAATCGTTCAAGCCGGCGGCAGACTGACAGATATTCTCAGGACGGCGTATTATCAGCGTAGTCTCCAAAATAGGACTTGATGATAGTCGATATAATCAGCGCGCCGATCTTGGTTCCAATTGTCTGATTGTCAGTCCAAAGCCCATCTTCAAAGCCACTGAGTGATCCTGACCGTACCGTTGCAGAAGAACATCTGCTAAGGATAAGCCGCCGCAAGGATTACGTTTGCCTTCAAGAAGGTAGGCAAAATATAGAATCTCAGACGAGCCTTCCCTGCGCCCCGTCAACATCGCCTGATCAAAATCTTGCAGTTGGGATGCCAAGGGATGCGAACAACCACACGTTGTATGCGTCCGGAGAAAAATTATGCAATCGGCAACGTTATAAGCACGCGTTCCTTGAAAAAAGATAATAAGCCTCCTTTTTCCCTCCTTTTTTCCCCTCATCGTCCTCGGCTCCCCTACCCCCGTCGCTCTTTGCAGTATGCTCGTGTCTGCTCTATTCACACTCATTTTGGCCACCGCCACCGCCGCCGTTCCCGCCAGACGCGCACCTGCACAAGTCGTCACGAGTTGTACGGTTCCCAATACTGTTGCTCTTACCTTCGTGAGTTCCTTATATCGCGGTCAGGGGCTCTCCCATGGTAACTGTGAATAGGACGATGGCCCTTACGTATACTTGTGAGTTCGTTTACGTGTCCCAGAAGGTCAGATAACCTGATAGTGTGTAGGTACGACGTCAGCAAGGCTCTCATTGCTGCTGGCGCGAAAGGCACTTTCTTCTTCAGTACGTCATGTCTTCATTTCCCCTAGCTATTTGCCCCTGAACTTGCTTTCTACATAGACGGCAACAACTGTGCGTTATCTTATCGACCATCGGATACCATTGGGATTGATGTCGTGTAGATGACTGCATTTACGATGCGGACGGGATAAAGCGCGTCAAATACGCGTACGATAAGGGTCACCAAGTCGCTTCGCACACATGGAGCCACGCTCATCTCCCCACTCTGACCTGGGACCAACGTACGCTGAGGGCATTTATCGCTTTATTCTTGATTATAACTTTTGATGCATAGAACACGACGAATTCTGGCGTGTTGAACGTAAGTGATACGAGAGAGGAACGCTGGCGATGATTGTAACTCAGACTGTTGTACGACAGAGGCCTTGATGAGGATCACTGGTGCCTATCCGGCCTTTACCCGACCCCGTAGGTACCCGTAGCACGATTCTTGCTTGACACTTATCCCCTTCCAGCTTTTGGTGAATACAACGACTTGGTGCGCCAAGTTGCTGACGCGCGTGGACAGACCCTCGTTAACTGGGACTTCGAGTATGTGATATCCATCATGTTTCGCCCCCTCTCGTTCTAAATCTGTTTATCACCCTCACCTAGCTCCGGCGATTCGGTTGGAAAGACTGCCGCGCAAAGTATGGCGCTGTACGACCAGATCGCACAATCACACCCCAGCACTCTCCTTGCTCTTAATCACGAAGTCTATCGTCAGTTCCTTCCGATCTCAATCCTATGACCTGACACTGAACTATTTACTTGAATGTGATCAGAGCAAACTGCGTACGTCCATAGGAGTCATTTGTTCCTCCTATCAGTGCTCACATTCAGAATCAACAGCCAAGTCGTTCTCCCGCACGCGATCGCCAAGCTCCAGGCGGCCGGTTACAAGCTCGTCACCCTTGCCGAGTGCCTTAACCTTCCTGCCTATAAATTTGTTGGTCAACCGGAGGTCAACAATGTAAGTGGCTCGCATTTGAAAATCTATGCCAGACTTACAGACTTTGGCTAGGGTACGTGGACGTGCTAAACACGTTTTCTTTCTCTTTTTTGGTTGCATTTGGGAATATGGACAGTTTTATCTCGGACTCTGATTCTTAAAGGACCTTCGATATCTCATCGCCCACACTCGTTGCCATGTATGCTCAGTAATTACTCGAACCACTTAATGCTCGTTCAAGTTGTCGCACGTCGCAGTTATAGCCATTGAGACCCATTTTCCGGTACTGCATCTGCTGTTGCTCTTGAAGCGCCAGCAACAAGGAGGACACGAGTTACAAAGCATTTCTAGACGCATCAATCAGAAGTTGTGTCGACAAAACAATAACATTTATTCTACTTTACAACACAGGATTATGGAATGACAGTGCCCCCAACCCCTCACATGTATCAATCGGCGGTTAGACAAGAACACCTTGCTTTATAGAAGAACAAAGGTTGACTTGAACAATGGTTGCGGGTTGTTCTCCATCGTTGGCAAGGCCACCGTGGTCGCTATTGACAAGTTGTGCAGGTTAATCAAGCTGCCGGTGGCTGAAAAAGATATAAGTATGAAAATGATAAAGTGTGAGACACATACCATTACAACCTTACTTTCCTCAATTGCCCCGCTGAGCCACAACTTCAAATTTGTTCGCCCGCCCGTCAAATTATGCCAGTGGACCTTGTTTTTATACCGGTAGTCGTGGTGGCGTTGGCGAATTACACTCTGGAGTGGCGTGAGGTATCAAATAGATACGATATCCGTACCTGCTGGAGCGAGGTTCGGAGCGCACATATATTTTTAGGAGAAGTTGAGCTTAGTAGGGAGGAAGAGGAACAATATAATATGTGTGTCACACCAAAATTCTCTTTCTGTACGGCCACTTGATTATGCTTTTACTTATACTTATACGATAGTTTGAAAGAGGAGGAGCTCAGAGTTCGCGAGCAATATTCATACAGCAGGCCGCGAGCGGACCAAGCCCGCGATGTACGAGAATTAGTTGGAAAATATTCACATCTCGTAGCGCCGCTTCGATTGCGACAGGAAAATGTCTGTGGCTAGCTCCACTCTCAGTGATGACAGTAGCAGTGATTAATATTGCAGCACAGGATCTGAGAAAGCAACTTCAGGAAGCGGAAGCTGAGGTGAGTATCTCTAGTTTAGTGCTGACAGCAAACTAATACTGCGGCGCAGGCACTTAGAAAGCGTCAGGAAGATGAGTTAGAGAGTCAATGTGGCGTGAGTGCGCCGGAGGACATGGAGAAACTAGCCTAGCGACGGGAGAGCCCGAGGCTTGCCAAGTGGCGCAAGACATTCAAGTTGCTCCCTTTAATTCCGATTCCGATTTCTGAAGTTTAGGCTCAACGCAAGTGCTGGCCGACGTACGTCCCTGTGGTTGGTTGCCAATGGCAGAAGCGAGAAGGAACAGTGTGGATCATCTTAAAACTCCCTTATTGCTAATTGTTTTCATTTTACACGATTCCCATATTGTACAAGTATAGTAAAGTAGAGCACATTGATTAGAAAACACATACATAGCCAGAAAAACTCTTCATCTATCACTATCGTCCGTCCGCAAAGTCCATTGCGGAGTCGATCCCTCTCACGAAACGAGCTACAAACACGCCCCTCTTCTTCTTGCCAGCCTGAGGAGGGCCATCTATGGAGGGTGCTCTCCCGTCGCCGATGAGTTCCTCGTTCAAATTGGAGCCCGACTTGACCCTGCGCATAAGGGCTCTCTCCCTGGTGTTACTGTTCACCAGACTCGTGACAGGTTGTGGTACGAGCTGATGGCTGCTAGACGTAGCGAGCGACAGCTTCGGGCGCTGAAGTTTGCGTGCTTCCTTGGCTTCTCTTTCAAGGTCTTTCGCCTTCTCCTTTTCTTTGGCTTTGTCTTCTTTTTCCCTCGCTTTTTCTTCCTTTCGCCTTTCTTTCTCTCGAAGACGGTCTGCTTCCTTGTCAGGGTCTTTCCTCAGGATGCCTCCTCTTGTAAGAACGCTGGTCGTCCGGCCTAATGATCCGCCGCCTGGAGTCATAAGCCCTGCTGTGCTGGCCCTGCGAGGCATGGTGGTAGGGGAGGAGTTACGTGCAGGTTGTGCTGAAGGGGTCTGACGGGGAACATCTTCCGCAAGGAAGGGAGACGAGAAAATGGGGGATAAAGGGGGCGAATGCATCGGAGTGGGTTGTGGGAGTGAGAACGCCAAAGCAGTCGGAGAACGAATAGCAGTCCCTAGTGGTGCGGGGAAGGATGAAAAGGTCTGATTAGATGTCATGATTGGCATACTCGGCCGACGAAGATTTTGCTCTGCTACGTTGGCATCTGATCGAAGGGCGGGAGCATACATGGAGGTAGAATGTGAGAGGCCAGATCCAGCAGGTAAGGGATGCTTACGAGCCGTCTGAGCAATAAGCGGGGCGGTAGATGTTGATTGAGAAGGGGCATAGCTATTGTGAGAGTTGGCGGATGTGCCCGCAGGTGACGATGACCGATCGACTGGAGAGAAGCTCATCGCTCGACGAGGCAGAGAATCCGACGAAGACGGGGAGTAAAGTGTACCGGGCGTAGAGTCTGTCAAAGTATCAAAATTGAACGGCCAAACAATAAGGCTATTTCACGTACAGGAAATGGGAGACATCCCATCTTGGGACCTTACACTGATCACCGTCGTTGGTTCAAGCGAAGCCCTCATACTGCGAATTTCAGCCGCATTTCCGGGAACTGGCAAGTGTTCCTCATACTCTCCGTCAGACATATTGCTGGAGGCTGCAGCGTTGGCTGTGGCCATTGCGTTTCCCCCCACTTCTTCGCGTTTTAGCTGCTCTTGCGCCAGGCGTTGGCGGTGGATGTCGGCCATCCATCCTTGCCACTCTGCCTCACTGCTTTCTTCGCTATCACTCATCTCGAACATCCTCCCTGTTTCCTCACTAACGTCGGAATCATCCACAGACCCAGATGCTGTATCGGACAGCCCATTGCCTCTCACTATACGTCTAGTGAGGGTGGATGTTGTGCTCCGCCGACGGTTCTTTAAGCTGGTAACTTCCCGCTTTTTCTTACGAATAGATTCTGCGCTTGCCTGGTCGTCCTCTCCGTGGCGGCGGAGAACCTCTTCGATATCGAGCTCCAGTTGGGCTTTTCGCTCCCACAGAACCCACTTCATCGCACGGCCAACGTTGCCCATACCGGCTCGCTGTGCACGCTCGGTAACCTCTGTACGCCATTCGGGATATGGGAGTACACCGAAAGTTTTTTGTGCCCCGGATCCCGGATGAGAAAGGGCAGCAAGCGCAGATGGGTGCTGAGGCGTTATATGATGGAACCTGTCACTTTGTGAAGACGTTGACACTGGGGAAAGGTGGTTTGAATCACGCGGAGTATTCTCTGGCGAGAGCCGGATATGACTTTGAGAGGTGGTTGTGGGAGCCTCCTCATCAGAAGACGGAATCCATTGGAAATTATGCGAGCTTGAAGCATGAGGAGATGTAGGGCTCGGAAAGGGGGTGGGCGTGGGTGTGGGTGTGGAAGTCGATGTAGGTTGAGGTACGACGGAGATGAAGGAAGATGGAGCGCCGGGGGATAGGTGGCGGTGTAGGACGCGTAAGAAACTTGAGTATGCTGGTCGAGTGATATTAGGGCTAGAAATTAGAATGGATGTGAGTCAGTGGCTCACCAATGTCACTCCCCAAGTCCAGGATGATCCATTCGGTCTTTTCATTATCCTTTCTTTGGTCTTCTTCCTTTTTCTTCGCCCGCTCCTTAGCTTTTCTTCTCTCATAATTCGCCTTTTCTTTCTCCAGCCTGTCTTCCTCTTCGTGGACAGACTCCGGCTCTGTCCTTCCAGTCGTCCCGCCTTCCAGAGTTCCTGACCCCTGGTATCCATATCGATATCCATATCGATAGGCGTCAGCAGTCTTTCCTGACGGACTGCCGATCTCTTGCCACTCTCCATCTGACGCGGCGTCTTCACTGTCCGTGTGTGCGAACCTTGGTGATGACCATGCATCTGACACCTCTCCATCATCACCGCCGCTGACGACACTGGCCAGCTCGGAATGCGGATGGGCATGCGAATTTGACGCCGAGTGAGGGCCCGAGTGGACAGCGCGCGACATTGGGAAGTCGTCATCCGAATCGAAATCTGCATCCGCCTCTTCATCGCCCTCAGCCCCGTTATCCACATCTCCGGCGACTTGCTGTGGAGCTTTGCCCTTTCCCTTGTCCATAGGCTGCTCCTGCATGGCTTCCTTCCGCGTCGTCATCGCATCGCCTCCCTCATCTGCAGTTCCATCCTCCTCCATGTCGAGCCCAGCGTCTCCATCAGAACTCGATGCTCCCTCTGACCTTTTGGCAAAGGTGATGCTTGCTTCTGCGTCCGCCTCCGACAAGGCTGCTCGTTCGCGTTCGCGTTCACGCTCTTGATCACGAGCGGACCGTTCTTTGGTATCCTGCATACCCCCAGACAACCCAAGTCCGAGACTGACACCCATCCCAATACCGCCGAGGTTCACGCCCCCTCTGTCCTTATCTCTATCTTTGTCTTTATTCTTGTCCTTGTCACCGCCGCGGTCCTTCTTGACGGCAAAGCCAGGCATCCAGTCACGCTTGTCCTTCTTGCCAGTTTTCCCGGCCTCCTTTTCTTTCCCATCACGATCCCAAGGAAATCCCTTCGCTTTCCCCTTCTTCTGCTTCCCATAGCCACCTCCCTTTTCATTGCCCGTCTCCTTGTCCTTCTTTTCCTTCTTCTTGGATGTCCTTGCTGCATGGTTCTCCTGTACCCGCTGTCGCTCCCGCTCCTTGTCCTCCCCGGTATCCGGGACGAGCTCGTGCGTGCACAAACCATTACTGTCAGTCTTAACGACCCTCTTCAGCTTACTGACAGTCTTGAACCTTAGGCAGACGATGTGTAACTCGTCGATGGGCTCACCACCCACAATCCCAGAGGTTGCGTGCTCGTCGTGCGGGTCGTTCCCAGTGGCGACATGGAGTTTATGACGTGTGGAGCGTTGGTACGAGGAGCCAACGTCAGAATCTGAATCTGAAGCTGCCGAGCGGGTAGAGAAGACGGGGCCTAGAGTCGAAGTTGAATGCCGTGATTGTCCTGTATGAATGGAGGGTGTGGCGCCTTTGCCTTTAGAAGACTTGGTAGGCGAATGAAGAGGAAATGTATTGGTAGGAGGGTGTGATTGGTTGCGACCACGAAGATAGGTTACTAGATCCTCCGAGCCACTGATAGAGATAAACGCCGTGAGTGGCAGGATGTGTCTTGGGTTGGTGTCCTGTATGCGTAAGAAGTCAGTATGAATAGTTGAGCGACTTGGCTGGAGGCAGACGGAAGGGATTGGGGAAGGTAGCACTATATGACCCACCTCACGATTAATGCATAAGGTCAACATTCCCTCCTTGACCACCACATGCCTAGGCCTCCACTCAATCTTAGTGTGCACCTCTCCGTTCCCCTCCGCTCCAACGCCAATCATTGCATCCCATCCTCCAACACCTCTGATGCCTTGCTGGTGAACCCCAAATGGCGGCGGATGCCCAATGCCAAAAGCCATTGCGCGCTGGTTCACCTCCGTCCCAGCGTAGCCGTACCCATAACCATTCAGGAAGTTCGGCATGGGGGCCATAAAAGAGCGTACAGGCACCGAGCGTAACGCGCGAACCGGGCCTTCCCAGTATGGGAGGATATAATTTGTGAGGGACGAGCGGTTGAGATGGGGTAGGTAAACAGGCTTGGAGTGATCCTTGTCTTTGTGCGGCGGGGCTGGAGGAGGGTTCGGGCCAGCGACCGATAGAGAATAGATGCTGGGGTTCCTGTTATGTCCACCGTGGCCATGCTCAGATGACGTCGTGTGTGTTGTCACTGAGGCTGTGGTTGATGAGGGGGCCGCGGTACTCGGTGCAGCATAGACATCGTCATGAGAGTGCAGCTCGATGAGCTCGTACGCTGCTAGGTCATACCACGTTAGCGCGAGGTCGTCCTCGAGCGCCTGGCCTGTCGAGAAGCGGATTAGAGTATACGCAGATGGATTCATATTGAACTTGGACCACTTGGCCGAGGATGGGGGTGGGAGAGGTGGGGGTGTAGGCGCATGTATTTGTACAGGTGCTGGAAGTGGAGGTGCAGGGAGAGGCGGGGCAGGAGAGTGTCGATAAATTTCGGTTTCGTCGAAGGAAGAACCACCATCATCTGCTGTATCCCATTCATCGTCCTCTTCGTAGCCGTCCTTTACAGGGCTGGTGGTCGGCTTAATGTCTGAGTTTAGAAGGCTGGCATCGCCCGTGGCAGCTGAGGTCCTCCCTCTCCCCTTCTTCCTCTTCTGCTTCTGCTTCTCTTTCTCCTTCCCTTTTCCACCCTTCGCAAATAAGATCGGCGAGATAGGTCGTCGCCTCGGGTCTGGCGCAAATGTAATCGGAGACGCCGGTCGATAACGCTGTCCAGGGGGTGTCGCCCCCAACTGGCTATTGGCTAAAACATCCGAAGGTGCAGCGCGTGTGGCAGACGGATACACAGCATCAAAGGGGATGCCGAGGCATTTGGATAGGATCCAAAGTTTAACCTGCTTAACTTTCCAGGCCGGGTCGACGTGCGTTGTGAGCCACTGGTCATATGGTACTGTTTGCGACGCGGGAGAAGTTAGTATTAGACGTGATGGTCAGGCTGGGGCCAGCAGACTGGCGTGAGCCGAATGGAGCGAGCGTACTGAATCTACAAGCAAGCGTTAGCAATGGGGCTTGCTCTTCTGCATCGACCAGCGGCATTGTGGCGCCGAGAGTGCTTGTGGCCTCGTCGTCGCGGGCGGCGATGGGGTGGTGGTTACCACAGATGTGAATTAAAATACATCCGTGGATGTGGGATCTGATGGCGCTTGACGAGCTTCCAAGGCACTTGATGGATCAACACGTGGCTAAATTCGATCTCCTCCACGCCCTAGCGGCTCGCCACCCATTGTCGATTTGACTTGCTTTGATTTTATAGTACGGTATAGCGCTCCAAAGCTTGGTTATTCAGCTGAGAATAACGTTTTTTACTTTCCTTGAAAAGGTCGTCCTGTTGAGGAAGAGGCCAGAGCATATCTGGCATAATTGACAACTTCGCCGCAGACCCACGAATCGGGACCGCTATGTGAGCGACGCCAATCGGTCGCCACAGGAATTCAACGTAAGAGTTTACAAAAATGACTCAGAAGAAGTCGTCTGTATGCGTGCAAAGAATACTTACCAATATGTATCCTAATGGCACTCAAACACCCCTTCTCTGATCAGCTGCAACGGTGGACTCTGGTAAACGCAGGACTCCATACTGTATTCCGCAGACCATCTTGGAGAGATCTGTGTATGCTTGGGATATACCGAGGCTTATTGGACAGCATGCACTGCGCGATATATCTGCCGTCAAAAAAGGACTAGTCTGAGGTAAATATATGCTTACCCAGTAGGCTTAATGAATACATATCATTCCACCCAACAGACCATGGACTGTGAAAAACCAGCGAAACCGTCAAGATTCAAGGGCCGGAGTTCCCCTGGGTGATGATTCGAAAGTCAGCGCAGCAATGTACTGCCCAGGTACATTAATGCAATCCCGCAACTCAGCGGCCTCAGTGAAGCGAAAAAGAGACAATGATGCAGCGATGTACGCACAGTCGTCAATAATATAAAAAGGCTGAGTCAATAGCCATGTATGGCCCGTCTAGGCCCATGCGGCGCAGTAAGCAATTTGGAGAGGGACCCCTGTTAGATAGCAGGCCATACAGTCGACTTTTGAATCTGGATCATGAACCATGTCGAGGAGGAGGGGTCTAAGTACTCACAGCACAGATGTCGTGACCAATGGGAGATCTGCATGTACGCGCCCTTCTCCGTTGAAACAGCGTCGCGTGTGGGGGATTGTATGGTCGCATAGCCGTGAACAACGCGGCTAAGCCGGATATAATGCAGAAAAGAAGGGTCGGTGACGGAGATCAATCATTACTCTCCATTGGAGGTCTGTGGAGTGGACGGAGGGGGGGATGAAAGAAGGGGAAACGACACAAAACTTGGGTGCTTGGGTATTTATTATACGACGCGTCTTGTTTTTAATGAGTCACGTGTACGACGCGTTTTTGGAGTTGCGCTATTTGTTGACTTTCAAAGCTTCGAATAAACACACAATTATCGCACCCAACACGATGATCTCCACATTCCGAGTCACCAGACTTTTTGAATATTAATAGTCATATCCCGGAAGTGTATCATCCCCCTAAACTTGTTACACAGTGCAAATCTGGAGAATTCTCTCTGTTCTGTTGAAGTTATACGTGGGAACGAAAACAGGATTATTCAAACTCCGCTTGTTGATTCCGTTCCACCATCACTCGCACAGTCGACGACGCGCTTTATTTCGTTCTCTCGCAGGGAGGGAAGTTATATGACCCGTATACTGCAAGTGTATGCTAGTCTTATGATACCAAACAACGCGAAAACCAAACGCAAGGCCCCTGACGACGAGACGAAAGGCGCGAGTATGAACACTACGACTACAATGAGCAATCCATTGCTCAACGCAGCTAAGAAGGCTAAACGCGAGGTGTGTCTTCATTTACTGAGATAAAATCCAGTATTAACCACTTGTATCAGGCAAAGTCCGGCGCGTCAAATAAGAGGAAACGTATGTCTATGTTCAATCATACATATCTAAATTCATATAAACACTTTTGGCTAATCACAATATCATAGTTTTGAATGCGGAGGAACAACCTGGCGGCCTGCTTATTGTTCGTTCATCAGTACCACCTTCCTCGTCTGTACCTGCGCCAAGCATTACATTGGGAGGCAAACCTCCATCGAAGAAATTCAAGTCTTCACAACCTTCACATTCCCAACCACTTCCTTCAACCTCAAAGCCTCCCTTAAAATCCTCTCTGCTGCCTTCTTCTCAGCCAACCACGTATTCACGGCACGATACACCCGATGCGGACCCTGCACTCGACGACGCTGTTCGAGCAATGGAGACTGAAGCTGCTGACCTCCGGCGATCCTCGCGAGGCCCTCCTCAAACACCTCAAGCCTCAGGATCGGGTCTCAATCCAAAGTTCCAATTTCCTGCTCAGACATCTAGCAGCGCCTCGAGCTCGCAAACGGGGAATAGTGTTGTCAATAAGCGACCTGCAAATAGTGGGAGGAGGCGAGAGACGATTATCGACGTGTCAGCGCCTCTGCCGGCAGAGGACGACGAAACTCCGCAAATTCAGCGGAATAAGCGGCTTCGTGCTGGCGCTATGGCTGCAATAGCCTCTGGGACGGACTCGAATATGGCGGTGGACCCAATAACGCCACCGCGGACAGCCGCGAACGGGGATTCCAGTTCGGGAAGCTCGCATCGGCGGAAAAGCTCCATAGGCGGTAGAGGGAAGAGAATTAGCACCTCATATCAGACTACTGGTGTAATAAGTGCGTATTCCCTACATTTTTTGTTTGTTGGCTAACTGAGCCTGGTACAGCACAACCCCATAAATCCGTCGCCGACACGTCGTTTTACAAACATATCGATGCAGACCTTCCAGATTCCGATCGTGTCCGCCAGCTTCTCATATGGTGCTCCGCCCGTGCTGCATCGACCTCTTCTCCAGCAACAAATCCCGACCCACCACCACCGCCTCTTCCAAAGTTATCCGCAAAGGCAGGGCAGGTTCTCAAAGCTACGCAAGAGGACATCATTCGCAAGCTTGCCGAACGGCATATTGATCTGAGCCTTTTTGGTGGACACGAAGAGAAGGAGACCGATAAGGAGTTGGCGGCGAACACCCAGAACGTGACAAATCGAACCTGGGAAGGTGTATATGGAAGCCATATCCAAAGGTATGCGCACGTCCGTTATCGGCATGTTCGATCTAACAATTTATGATATTTAGAGCGATAGAGGAGGAAGAAGCCTGGAAGAAAGTGGGATACACCTACGACACCTACGCCCGCCGCGTGCGCACCAGCGTCGAGAAACGTCGAGCTGCCTTCAGCATACTAGACGAGCCCGCGGGCACAAGCACGCCCTCTGCCAAAGCCCAGGGCAAGCAACGTGCCCCGAGCCTCGAGCCCCGGGAACAGGAGCTCCCACCGACCTTCCAGTCCGGCATGCGTCTAGCCCGGAAGGTCCTCGCACGCTCACGGCGGAAAGCCTCCCCGGACACAGCGACACCCGGTGCCGGACCAAGTACACGCAAAGGCGCCGACCCCGACTCGCGGCCTCTCTCTTCCGCGCAGGCCTACGACATCGACGTCGACATGGACAGGGATTCCAACGCCGCTGCCGCTGCGAAGGAGGCGCAGGAAGCGCGCGACGCCGATGCTGTGTTCCGTGCGCGCATGGCGGAGGTGGAGTTCAAGCTCGACCATCTGTATGTGATGGCGAGCCAGGCGCGGGCGACAACAGAGGTGGCACAACGTGCGCTTGACCAGCGCTTTGAGGTGCTTGCGCGGGCACTGGATGCACGGTCTGAGGGCCCATCCGCGAGCGAGGGCGATATACTGGGGCGGTATGTCAGGAGTGGTGTTGGGGGAACGCAGGAGGAGGAGGCGGCGGATGAGACGCTGCAGTTGCTCCGAGCTCTGGCCAGGGTGGACGCGGCGAGGCCTCCGGCACAGGTGGGAGACGCAGCGAGGCGGGCGGTGCGGGAGGTGCAACGAGTTGGGGAGAGTGGGGGTGTTGGGGTACTTGGGGAGAGACGGCTCACTGGCGTCCCGCCTGGTGGAGCGGGGGTTACACCGAGAAAGATGCCTGGGACACCGAGACGAGGAGCGACGCCAAAGTAATGATTATACATATCTATCGGGTATTTTTTGTAGATGTTGTACTGTACGACTATGCATACGAATGTATGTGAATTTCGAAAACAAGGTACCGGTGAAGTATCATGTAACTGAACCTCATCGTATAGTAAAGGGTCCATTTCCCCTTTTTCTGGGATAATTCGAACCCTCTTGAACTTCATTCTGTCTCCTCTTGAAATTCGAGTGCCTGCTGACTTTGATCCATCAGTTGTTGTTGCGCCAAATAATACTTTCCAGCAATATTTCTGTCGGTATCTAAGGAGGTACGACGTGATGAGTCTGTCTAGGAGAGACTAGTCGGTATCGTCTCATGGTGCGATACCACCATCATCGACTTCCCCCAGAAGTCATCCTAGAGCTTGATATGACTAGAATAAGAAAGTGAGAAAGTAAAGGACTTAGGAAAGCGTACTGTAGAACTTGAGCTAGAACACGAAAACCAATAT
>JABCKT010000059.1:0-90843 GCA_018858115.1 Tephrocybe rancida
AGCAGACCTTCCAAGTGGAAAAAGGAGTTCAGTACCAATCTGTACACCAAGGCTTTAGAAGCTGGATTCTGTAAGGTTAAAACATCAGAGTGGACTATGGAACAGGCTAGAGATGATGTATGGGCTATGATGCACAGGAGCAACCCCACTACATATCCTATGGGTGAGGTTGGTACTTATGTGACTGAAGTGCTGTCAGCCTTAAAACAACATGTGAGTTATAGTAAACGTGTGAAGAAGTGTTCTTCTTGTCAGTATGAAGTCCCTTTTCCAAGAGGCCCTACTTTCAGCAATCTCCATGTTATAGTGCCTAACAGGACATGGCCAAATGAAATTCTGGTACCTGAGAAGATATCAGATGCAGTCAAGAGATATTTACATTTGACAACAATTGAGGAATGTGTTGAATGTTTGAAAATAAACAAAACTTGGTATCTTGTCTCCTGTGTGCAAATAATAAAGGTGCCAAGCATACTGGTTGCACAAGGATATGGTGATACTATTCTAGAGAAGAATATAGAACTATATTCAAGAGACAAAGTGCATACACTGAGGCTATGTGGTTTGATATATGGAGGAGGGTTTCATTTCTTATGCCATGTGGTGAATAGAGATGGTTCAGTTTGGTTCAATGATGGAATGATAACAGGCAACATGTCTGTATTAGAAGGGAATTTGGTTGCCGTTGTGTATACACTGGACTGAGAGAAGAGAATAAAAAACAAGGACTCGTAATGCCATGCAAATGGCCCACTACCCCAAGTGTTATCTGGGATATATTGCACCCTCCTCAGCCACCATGCAAAGATGCTCTGCATCTATAAGCACGAGGCTTGCAACGAAGACATATTCAGCCCCTGGAAGGACTGGACTATAGACGACACCACATTAGCGATCTCAGCCTGTATTGAAGAAGGCCCTGTGGCACACCTATATTCATGACCTTCACCATACATTTGACACTGGAGTTTTTCTTGGCCTCGAGAGCTGTACACTGTGACAGTTATTGACCCTGTTCAATTCGGTACATGCAAGAATTTTACACATTGCTTTATTTTCAAACAAAGGTATCCAGAATTTCCGTACCTCGATGGCCATGTATTCAGAGACCACACAGTAGCAAACTGGAAGGGAGTCAACTTGCAAGTATTGAACAAGCCCTCACAAAATTTGGAATAACTTGGAATGCCAATGGTAAGCTCATGAAAGATTCAGGCTTTGGATAGTACTAACAGAATATCTGTTACAGACACCTCGTTTTCTATCTCTGTTCCTGCCCCAGTACAAAATGGGGATAAGGCCTCCTTATTGCATCGTGCTCTAATGGGCACTCTGAGCAAGCCTGCTCCCCAATCCGACTGTAAGCTTGTTCTTCCTTACCCTGTTAATTGTTCTCAACAGAACCCAGCTTTCACTAGCTTCCACCTTGACAAAAGAACTGCTGATACAGTTGCCAAGGGAGGAGCAGGATCAAGCAACCGTGAGCACACCGCTCCTCAATTGTACTAAAAATCCCAAACTCACCCTGTTTAGGTGCTCATTTTGGTAAGCTGCGATGGCAATACAGAGGCTTTTTAGATAATTTCCACCTGACCTCTCCCATCAGTTTGACCCAATAGCCCCGTATTGGTGGAGTCGTGCATTACCAACAAGGATATGTTTTGTCCCGCTTGTGGGGCAGGGCTTGGGAAACAGGCAAAGTCCTGTATCCCAGCTATGTACGAGAATCATACTCTCCCATCCAATTTTCCTGCTAACTGTTCTCCCCTGGAAGCTATCTTGTATCTCCTATTGGAGATGGATCCTCAGATTACAGTGCGCAGGCAGAGAAAGTGGCAGCACTGGTTCAAGCAGTTCATGAAGTGTCTGAGCAGGTGCATACTTAGGCAGTCTTGGTTGGGATGTTATGTTGTTGAATTTAGATGGTGAATCATCTACTTATAATGTTTACGCCACATCACACCTGTGAGCAAACTCTACCTGCAGGTACAGTTCATATTTGCGGGGTTCTTGTTGTGCATAGTACCGAACCCTTCATGTACCTTTGTAGGCCCCTATACCATTGCCATTATACTCGTGAATGGACCTGAGAATACCCGGGAGTATGGACTCACGGACACGGCAAGGGGATGTGGGCAAGAATGTGGGGCACAAGTGGCAACAAGGACGGGCACAAACAGGGAGAAGGTGCCCTGTGTAGCAGGAGTGCTGGGAAGCCAATGATTCTTGTAGTTGGGGATGAGGGATAGCTCAGTGGAAGCGCCTCAATGACCCTATCAACAAGCCTTGCAATTGTGAGCCATAGGCATTGTATGACATCATTTCTTGGTGGATCAATATCTGTTATACCCAAGGGCTGTCATACAATGACATATCTGGGTCATTGTGTCATCTACGAGTACCCTGAGTTCCGTTGCCCTCGTCAGTTCTTGTTCCTCTCGTACATGTCAGCCATGCAATCTGGCCACTATGCTTGCTGGCTTTAACAAGAAAGCAGGTGCAAGTTAGTAAGTACATCTTTTATCCCTCCATTCACATGCTGAGAATTCTCCCACTGCCATAGCTCCAGACAATCAATGATATCAACTTGGATTTATTCAGTAGTTGGTGTTTTACAATCGACTATTCTGTGAAAGTATTTGCAGGAAGTACGTGATGTCTCCCAGAGAACAACTGGTGTAAGAAGTCACAAACACAAGAACTAAGAACTCAATGTGCAGTGATACAAGAAAGACCGGTATGGCAATTGAAGGGTGGTTTAAATGAAGAAGAATAGTGAGAATCAGAAATAGTGTTTTAAGTCAGGTCGGGTCAGGTCTTTCACCCGTTTTTCCAGCGACCGCAACCGCAACCAGTCGCTGGGAATGCCCAAATGTAGTGACTGCAACTGCAACCGGGTGCAACCCGGTCGGGTTGCGATCGGTCTTGACCGGTTTTTTTCCGGTCGCAACCACGTAAATATACCTATCGTGCAGTATTGTAGCGTGTAGGTATACTTCCTACCTTCATTTGCAGCCCCGCACGTCTTGAATCGGGCATGAACTGACAGAGATATGCTCAAAACGGTGGGGAGCATACAAATTGACCGCATCCAGGATCGTTTTGGTCATAGCTCGCTCAGTTCTTGTCCGATTTGGACGTGCCAGGGATGGATTTAAAGGGGCTCAAGTACATCTATACGCCCAGCGGTTGCGACCGGTTGCAACCGGTCGGAGGCGGTCGCAATACTTCGTTGAAATCCTAGCAACTGCAACTTGAAGTCAGGTCTCTTGCAGTTGCAGTCCAGTTGGGTTGCAGTCTTTTGCAGTTGCTGCGACCCGACCTTAAAACACTAATCAGAAAGAGTATATCAATTGATCTTCAGAGAATTCAGAGGACAGGCAAGGATCAAAGCAAGAGAAGAGAAGGGAAATAGGTGTTGTGACACAGTGGAACAGGGACAGTTCCAATGCCTAGGCGTTGGACATTGACAACAATCCTGATTGCCACCATCCCTGCCACACGACCCACCACATGACGGACATTGATCACATTCAAGAGTGAAGCGTCTTGGGCCTAAGTCAACCATCATCACCAGCGTTGTCAGTATATTGGTATTGTGGTGAGGAGCACAGCAGCCTCCCTCGCCAGCAATATTGATCTCAGAAAGGTCAGTGACTGTCGAAGGGCTCATGGCTATTAGTGTTTTGGTCTCATACCAATAGGCTGGCCTGCTGATTGATGCGTAGTTTTGCCTGATGAGGACAACAAGGTGTTCCCCATCAGAGTTCATCATCACATGGGCATCCCAGAACAGCGTAGCTCCTCCTCTTTGCCCTCCAATATGCAACATAACACTGGTATACACAGCACAAGGCAAGATATCAAGAACAATGCCTTCAAAAAAGGCCGGACCACAAGAAGACTCCGGGTTGGCGTAAAGGTATAACTTTGCCGTGCTCTTGGTCTTCATCAGCCCTTTGAACAGAGTGCAGTCAAGCACTCTGTATGTGTGAGGTGGGTCAACATGGCACTGACACACTTTGAAATGGGCGTCAACCTTCCGATGTCAGCCAGGGGGATGAATGTCGACAGGAGGTGGTGTGAAAGAGCATGAGTACCACATGCCAATCTGTATTTCATCAACTTGATCATGGGCAGGAGCAGTCATAGGCATGGGGAACGAATAAAGTAGGTCCAAGCTGTGTTCCGCAGGCTTGTGTTTTAGAGATGGGAGTATTTGTTCTCTTGCCTCTTCGGGTGGACAAGGAGCGAGAGTTGCTAAATCTATCTGCTCAGATGATTGATGCAGGGCAAGTGGCAGTGAGGTGATACTGCTCAGAACTGAGACCGGGGTTGACGGGTGAAAGGATGAATTAATGGAATTCTCTGCTGATGAGGGCAGATGGATAAAATATAACACCGAGTTGCCAGACGACGGACGGGTGATATCTGTAGTGCGAGTCCATGTGCATGATTTGTCTTCACTAGTGTAATACCATCGGCGTGATGGCAGCCTATCTGTAGTGCGAGTACAAGAGCATGAATCGTCTTCACTATTGCAATAACACTGGCGTGATGGCAACCTATATCATGCAGAGATAATAAGATCACATGGTCCAGGAGAATTAAAGGAATAAAAAGTACCTAGATAGAGGCAACAAGAATGGGGAGGGCGTTGAGGGGGGCACAATAGACTATGTAGAGGTCATTATTGAGAATGTGCTGGGGTATATGAGGGGAGGGATGTGAGGGGGGGTATAGAAATATAGATAGGTATAGGAGAGGAAGAACCCAGGCGTCTCAAAAAAAAATGTGCCCAGAACCTAGGAACACTTACTACATACATAAGGCAGAGAAGCAAGTACTTGAGCAGAGAAGCAACCAATCAATGAAACAAGCCTGTGGACCACCCCACGCCCTCCTCAATGCCATCATATCTGGCATGGGCGCAAATTTGGCGGGCCCATGCAACAAGATTGCACATTTTGAGAAGAACTGCAGTATTCCTGTACTGAGGGGCATGTTCAGGCTCGAGACACCGCCATTGTGAGATCGAGATATGGAAGAGGCGCAAAGGGCTGTATGGGAACACAGCAGCTGCAAAAGAGCAGGTGTAAGGGAGATAACGAAAGGTGAGAGTTCCAACAGCAGGAACACACCTCGAATATATGTCACTTGCGGGCTATAGCTCAGAATATAAGGTGAGCAAAGCACGAGCACATGTCTGCTTATATTCTGACAAAGCTTGGAAGATTCTGCAATCAATTACATTTGTTTTCGTGCTGTTATTGTCAACTCCTGCCTACCCTGCGTCGATCTGTAGATCTGCCCCTGCTCACATATGCTTCATTGTTCCCACCTCTTCACCATTGTCCATACCACTCTCCCCACCATCCTCCCCGCCATTGTTCCATTTCCACCACCTTTCCCTCAAGAATATTCCTGTCTCAGAATGGTCCCCCACTCTCTCCCATTCCAGTCAGTCATTTCTTTTGTTCTATGTGCTGCAGATGGGCGGGCATGAGAGCGGATGTGATAGGGATTGAGCATGTGTACATTGAGGGTATTGGCCTTGACAAGTGAACCAAAGGCATGGTGGCAACTGAAAGGATGTAAAGCGGATGGGATGAATTGAGAGTAGCCTCGTACCCAGTTGTGTTTGGATTCTAAACTTCAAGGACTGTCTGCACTATGCCATTTCCCCCTGCAAACTCAAGCTAGCCTTGCACGTGGGTCTCATTACACGCATCTCCAATGACGAGGGTGGGTGCTGAGGGACCCAGTGAGCACCACATGTGTGAAGGGCATGAAGCCAGGTCGGGATCCAAGTCTGGGATATTGACCTCGAGGATGTCAGGTTGGTCAGTGCTGTGCTTGGGGAACTCTTACGCCTCTTGTGTCCCAGGTTGGTCGTCACCTCCATCTTCACCTGACTTCCCTTTCTTGCGACCTGAACAACTGCCTCCATCCTCGTCCTCGCTGCCCCAATGCCAGGTATTGCGGCATCCCTACATTGGCCCATGTTCTTTACATTTTGCTCCAGCCATAAACATGTACATTTACCCAACAGTGGTTGTTCGACATCTCCACCTTGTCTGAACACCTTTGCAAATTGTCAGAAATCTCACCCGCAATACAAAAACTGCGTGAACTGGACTTGGATCTCTTCCTACGTTGCTGAGTGCCTCTATAAGAGGTTTTCAATACCTCCTCATCAACCTCCCGTATTAAGTTAAGAATTCCACATTTGGCATGACAGTTCTGCCCTGCCTGATTGGGAGTGCACCTTGAATTTTACCCCTCTCCCTCAAATCCAACTCCAGTTATTGAGTGAGCTATGACCCATGAGACTTGTTCAACTCTAGCAACCAAACAGGAATACTATCCCTGGGCTGTACTGGTCTATGTAATGAATGACTGTTCAATTGGTGGTGGCAGCACTACCAGTCAATCAATACCAAATCGGTCTATACCTGCCACCAGTGCTTCTCATTGAGGAATCTTGTGGCCCATTGCGCTCAAGAACCACTCAAAGGACCTCTGGCATGTCATTATATACTGCATGGCAACCGTTTGGGGCCTGAAGCTCATTTTTTGTGCCCACTTCAACCAACATCACTAGCACAAAGTGTGTGTGTTTTCAATGTATTCCAGCATTCAGTGGTGCTAAAATCCTTGAAGATGCAACCTCTAAACAACAAAAATTGTGATATAAGCGCCTCAGTGTCTGTGGTATGTGTTTCAAATATTTTGAGGGTTTATGTCGTTGAAAATTCACGTTGACTCAGCATCATGAAGGCCCTACTCTGGAAAGCCTCTTTCAGCAGCATGACTATGGCCCTCACAAGTCCTAGGTATGTTTGTGGCATATGGATCTCACATTGCAAACCTTCTAAAGGCTTTGTCCCAGGCTCCTAGAACCACCCTCTTGTACAGCTCGGAAGGGTTTTATCCCACTGAAAATTTTAATCTAATCTCTTATCTTATTTGCGCATACCAAATACAACCACAACAAACAAACTTAACAACCCAACCTCGCTGTAGAGAGGCTGGCAAAAATGCTGTTCGGTGATCTGGGGATAGCCTCCCAAACCCCATCGTAGGGTTGGAAACAAGTTGTCTCTTCCCATCAAATTACCTACCTACTTGTCATGTTACGATCAGGCGTTACTGTAACTTATTGACCGTTACTTGAGTTACCAAAGTTCTCCTGTGCTTCGTCTAGTCAACAAACAGTGTATCCACCTCATACGGTGTTGCTAGATTACAGATACATAGTATAAATATAAGGCTTTCCTTTGTCCAGGCTCTTCAATTCAGTAATGGAGACAGAACTACCATTCCAACTACTCGTTAACCTTCTCCATCATCAACTCTCCAACAGCACAACTGCTGCTATCACGGATATCAGAGATAACCTCTCCTTGATCCTCAATGGGTTCCTGAACCATCCTGCCACTTGCAACACCATGGCAGCATGGGCTAGCCAAATCATGGCAAAGACATACGCTGCCGAGGTCCTGGGTTTGACACACAAGAATGCAGGGTACCATTTTGTTGCATATAAAACTTCGGAACAGAAGTTACATGAAGCAGACATCAGTGACATGGCAGGGAATATGTTGCGGCTTGCCCCAAATCTGTGGGAACTCCTGGATTCCTTGCTCTCAGCAGACCCAAAACTCAACACTGAATGCACGCGACGGCGAAAACCAGCCCTTGAAAAGCAAAAGGGAAGGGATGGTGATGTAGAAATGGAAGATCCAGATGACAAATTCTGGAGAAATGTCGAGACCGATGGTGCTGACATTTTCAATGCTGCTGATGATCCACCCGAGAATCTTGAATCACTGGCGGAGGAGCGGTCGAATGCTTTAATCAAGATTGTAAGTAATGCAACACGTTATGAAAGGTGACTTACTGATCTCGAGGATAGAAAAAAGTCACTTGTATGAGCATCCTCATGCACAGCACCAACCAATCATGCAATGCCCTGCAGAGCCTTGTTGGGGTCTTCGCTCATTCTTGTGGAACTCCCGAAACGCTCCGAGAGCTTCTCGCTCATATGGGGATCTCAATCTTGACGAGCACAATTAATGGAGCTATTAAAAGCCTGTCACAAGAGGCCGGTACTGAGATGCGTCGTCTGAATCACACTGTCCTGTCATTATACGCTTACGACAATCTTGACATCGACCTGAAGCATGCGGCACCTGTGCTCGAGAGGTCCGAGGATACCCTGGTCCATCTTACATCTGCTACGATGCTGCCGCTCCAGCATGATGTGACTACCACAGACCTTCGCTGCTCAGAGGAACTTAAATCAATTCTATCTTCCAATCATACAACATGGTCCAACATACCTCTTATGAATCTCCTCTCCATTCATCTGGAGGAAGAGCATCCTTCGGGGCTTGTGCAGAGGCAACAATTCAACTGCTGGAAGTTCTTACATGATCTCATTCATTTTGGCCCTGAATGGTTCCGTAAATTCAGATACCAACTTGGAGATCCTGAAATCGTTGAGGGCATACCTGTCACAAAGACAACCCAGGTTGCGCTCTTGCATGAGTTGGCGTATCCGGTACACGTCCCACTTTGAATGCGTAGGCAACGTGCCGTTAGTCGAGTCTGCCATGAGGTGTAATTTGTCCGAAATGATGGGGTCTGGGAGGCTACACCGAGATCACCGAACAGCATTTTTGCCAGCCTCTCTACAGCGAGGTTGGGTTGTTAAGTTTGTTTGTTGTGGTTGTATTTGGTATGCGCAAATAAGATAAGAGATTAGATTAAAATTTTCAGTGGGATAAAACCCTTCCGAGCTGTACAAGAGGGTGGTTCTAGGAGCCTGGCTTTGTCCTAGAATACCACTAATGATCTTGACCCTTGTTTTGATGTGCCTCCCTCAGAGTTATCTGTTGTGTATGACCAAGCAGAGCAAGGTCAATATACCGATGCCAACAGCAATATGACTATGGCTATGGACACTCACTATGGTAACATGTCCTTTTACGGCTTGCCCTATCTTCCCACAGGTGGCCCTTAAGGTGAACAGATAGGAGGCGGCCCTGGTAGCGTTGACAAGCAGATAGGTGGCACAAATACCAATGTTCCATGCTATGATCTTTGCAACAAAATACCTCTTACCCCAAAGGCAAAGGACAGCAACCAAATCTTATCATTGAAACACCAATGGTCCAACGCCTACCCAGTGCCCCTGACTCTCAAATGACCACACATCTTCACTTGATCCATTTCTTGAGATACAACAACAACTCACACCAGATGAGATTGCCCAGTTGGCGCATGACATTTCTTCAGCACTTGACGAGACATCATCACCATTGAGGTCAGAACTTGACGGTCTTGCCAAACCCCCGCTCTGGGGCCTCTTCCTGGACCAGGCAAGACCCTCCTTGAAACCAAGTCCACTGCAGCTGGAGATACACCATCTGACAAGCTCTCTGCAGCTAATCCTACTATCCAACCTGAAGCTTCATCCAATCCTCCAAGCTACCCAACAACTCCCTCTCCACCTTCTTTGTCTAATTCCACACCTTCAAGTCAGGGAGGACATATATCAAATGAGGAGCATTGGCTCAGGAATGAAACATTCGAACGCATGGACCAGCTCATCCACCAACTCGGCTTCAATATAAATTGTCCCCCTGCCATCCTCAAAAGTGGGTCTTGCAAGGGACAAGTTTTCCAGTTCAGAAAGTGCTGCTAACTTGTACAAAACATACTTCAAGCATGACACTCAAGAAGAACTTGAGTGTTGCAGTCTTGAGACCGGGACATGTACGTGCTTTCATATTATCCTATATCTGTCATTGATGTTTTTCCAGACAAAGATTGTTGGCCCAGTTTTCAGATTGAGCATGGCAATGATACAAAGTCGTATCTGGAAGCATCTCTCGAGCTCCGGGTTCTTGAAGGCGAGCATGAAACAATGCAGCAACAAGCATGTAAATGGACGGTGTTCTGTAGAAGACTCAAGGATATTGTGAGTTGTCTTGACTCCAGTTTATTTTACTTTTGCTTAACTAGATGCTTGTAGCACCAAAAAATGCTTCCAGACACTCGCATTGGCTACTGGTGAATATATCAATGAAGACACTGGCCTAGGGGCAGTCTTTATGACCCCAAGACTAAAGGATGTAAGTCATGGAATGACACTGCCAGTTGCCTACTCACTCTCCCAAAGTTTCTGCAGAATCGCCTCAAACTTTATGAGCACACTCTTGTGGGATTGGCAAAGTGCGAAGTATAGTGAGTTCTCTGTCATGCATACATGTTGTATGTCTCCACCTTAAATGCTCGCTTCTTAGTGATGTTATCGGTTGTGAATTCACAAAAGACTACCCGGCCCAGCAGATTATAGCGGAAGCGAAAGCAGCCGCTTCAAAAGTGGCAACGGCTGCCAGTGATGGACCCAACAAGTCTGACCCCCTGTCGGTTTGTCAGGGTGAAATGATTCACCGGGGTCTGACGGGGTCATGACTTCAGTCAAGCCGTCAAGGTGTGATGTCGTTTTTTATCAAGAGACCGGACTTATCTCACATGAAGCTCGATGTGATGTGTCGTGTACCTCAATGTATCTGTTTATTTGTATCTAAAAGCGCCACCAATAAATGTGAGAAAGACATTGGAAGAAAACTAGAATGAGAATTCAATTCAGCCTGTCCTTTGTCTTCCATTACCTCCCAAAATGACTGACCCAGTCTGGAAACATTACCACAAGGGCACAAAGAAGTACCTTGAAGACAAGCATCACTGGGAAGTATGGTGCCGTGGCTGTATCCTGTCAAAGGTTCTCATCATATGTAACACTGATCTTAACAACGTCGCGTCAGGATCATTATTTGCAGCGCGCACAGAGGAACAACTATAGCAATATTGTGAGTCAACCCTCTTTGTCTTTGTCTGCTGCTACTCAAGTATGTCAGACCTTGCCACTGTAAAACCCTGTTCAGGCAAGATAGAGGAAATGTGGATGCATCTTTCACGGTGCCCTGATGTTACTTCTGATGTTCGCGATGAGGCCAAGCGCATGCTATATTCAAGAAAGAAGTGTTGTGTGGGAAAGGAGAATCATACCCTGGACAGCAATACACCGGCCACTACCCCATGCCCCACTCCATCTCGCGTCACTCTTCAACCTGTATATGACCCTCCCCTGACACTCACTCCAGAGACACCAACACCGATATCACGTTCATCATCAAGTGCCTCCATCATATCTCCCATCACTCCTGATGTCTTCTATGGCAAATATGTCTCTCCTGCACGTTTCTCAAATACGGATCAAGCACAGTTTAATGCTGATCTTTGTCGTCTTCTTGTTGTGTGTAATATTGCGTGGTGGGCTGTTGAGAATCCGTATTGGCGCTTCTTCTTCAACAAATGGGTTCCTGGATCTTTGATGCCTGGTCAAAAGGAGCTATCTGGTCGCGTTCTGGATGAGGAGTCTACGAAAGTTGTCAATGAAATGCTTCCTAAGGTTAGGAACTCTTACGGCACTGGTCAGTGCGACAGGTGGAAGAATATCACAAAAACCTCACTTATTGCATCAATGATGAATGTTGAGTACACAGTATGTCTTCTAGATCTCATCAACATTGGATAGTACTGACGTCACATATATGAATTCAGCCTTACCTTCTCAATATCGCTGACATCTCAGCTCTTCACAAAACAGCTGATAACTGTCTTCAAATCATCCTTGAAGAGATATGATATGCAACAGATGTTTTGAAGATAATCGTTGTTGCGTGGTGTACTGATGCGAGTGGAGAATCTGCAAAGATGTGTCGCCTTCTGCGGGTTCAGCAGCCGTGGATCATCACATTAGACTGTTGGTGCCATCAAGTAAGAGTCGAGCTTTTCGCAGATGAAAGGAATGCTAATGTTACCGTGATCCAGATCAACCTCATTGTTGGAGACATTTTCAAGGTCAAGGGAGTGTTTGTTCAATGCATGGAAGGCGCAATTGAGGCCATAAAGTGGTTTAATAACCATAGTCGTGCACTTGGTATGCTCAAAGACGTCCAGCGCCAGAAGATCATGAAAGTTCTTGCATTGATTCTTCCGGTGCTTACGCGATGGACTTCACACTATCTCGCGATCTGCCGGCTGCTTGAACTTGAGATTGTATTCAAGCAACTGCTTTTGGACTCAAGGGCTGCTGTTCTGCTCTGTGCTGGCAAGAAGCGAGAGGCTAAGGAAAAGGCGGCTGAAGTGATAGGTATTTTAGAGAGGTTTAATTTTTGGGGTTATCTAAATTGGTACGTGATTGCTTCTCAAACCGATGATTGCGTCTCACGCAACGTTCTTTGCAGAATCAAGGATCATCTTGAGCCTCTCGCTATTGCTGCTAATGTTACACAGAGTGATAACACTCGCCTTGACGTGATTGTGATCACCCTCGCCAATCTCTATCGTGTTTTCTCTGACTCTACGCATGGATTTGATGAGTCTATATCTGCCACGGTTCTGGCAAGCCTCGAGAAGCGCTGGGCAAATGCTGATCGCCCCATCTTCATTTTGGCAATTGTTCTTAATCCATACATTTGTGCTATGTTCTTTGCCAATGATTCCCCATTCTGCTCATTTATAACTCTCTGGAAACTTGTTGCCAATGCTTATAAGCGTCTATTGAACACTGATCAGGAACCAAATCATGAGTTTTGCACTGCCTTCAACCACTACCTGAACCGATTGGGAGACTGGTCAGACGAGTCTATGAGCCTTCAATATCACAAGGATGTAGCTATCAAAGAGGTACATCATCATCTTTGTGCTAATTCCTTCATGATCTTATCTTTTTTTAAGGACCGTGGAGTTAACTTGATTACTCTCTGGCGCAAGCTCAAACCATCACTTGGGGATGATCCGAGCAGCGCACCTGAAGTCCCCCAAGGAAAACGAGCACTCATCGAGCTAGCCCTGCACATTCACAGTGCAACTCCCAACTCGGCAGCTATGGAGCGGATTTTCAGTCAGTTCGGGGTCAAACACTCAAAGCATCGCAACCACATGCACCCCGAGAAGATCAGGAAAGAGGTTCTTCTTAAGACAAACACACTTGCACAGTTTGGACCTCCTCCTCGCCAAAAATGTGTGTTTGGCAACAACGACAGCGATGATGCCATTGATATCAATCCCGGGCCATCTCAAGATCAATCATCAACACGCACTAGCCCCGATGCAGCCCCAGACCTGCTTGATTTTGGGGCTATGGCTCGTGAGCTTGTTGCTGATGCATCCAGCAATGACGCTCCTGCAGCTACATTGATCAAGAGGCCTGTCGCAGCCCATGTACAAGATGCCACTCCCATCATCAATTCTCAGCCTTCAGCAGTCCGCGAACACGATCACCTCACATTGAAACACCTCTTTCACTATCCAGATGCATCTGATACATCCTCCACATCTTCTAAAATACTCACAGAGTTCTGGGTAGCCGGAGAACAAGGTTTCTCAAATGAGATCACCTTCCATGACTTCATTTATACAGAGATAGAGACTTAGATTATTATTCCTCTTTTCAATTGATTAATATTGACTCATTTTATTGTTTGTTATCTTACACTAGGGTCTATATAATGTGAATATCTGCCGTTTCGAATCTCCAAGTTCTTTTCTCAAGAGCGAGCATTATGTCTCAGCGATATCTCCCAAAATGGAAATTTGTCACGCCTTGACTTTCTCTTCTTGGCGTCAAACGGTCATGACTTTCGGAGAAAAGGTCATGACCCCCTGTCAGACTCCGTCAAGGCCATCACTGATAGCCACCAAATAATAGTGTGGAGGCTATCAAGGCTCCGATCACCATCAACAAGTCACAGCCTGTCAAGGCTTGCAAACTCCTGTTATTTCAAGCTATTTGTGAGTTTTCCAGCCATAATTGTTATCATGTATACTCACAGTTTGACGTAGCATCTGCTGTTCATGTCTTTGACAAGGCGTTTAACAATAAAAATACGCCGTGGACAACAATTGGAAGAAAACTTGTGAACCTTGGCGTCATGGCTGAAGGTTGGCCAGTTGGCTGCCCATTTCCCATAGAAACTGGCAATGACAGAAGATGTCAGGGCCTGAAGGATCTCTCTGCTAGACATGCACAGGTTCTAATGGTAGCTTTGCAAGCCGGCCAGGTCAAGTTCAGACAAGCTGACCCAGAAGCACTCAAGTCAAATCACATCCCATCATCACCAATGCCGACCCATCGCCCAATGATCCTCCCAGTAAAAAGGCCAGAAAATTGTTTTTCAATGGAAAAGCCATCGACATTGACACATTAACAGAACACCCAGAGAAGAGCACTTAGGCAACTCATGTCAAAAGGAAAAAAAACAACACCTGCGATTGACTCCAGTTCCATGCCCCCTACATGTAATGCGGGCCATAAAGGCTCTCGCTCCAAAGCTGTTAAAAGTGCACCAACCATCCCAGATGGCTCGGACATGTTTGACGAGGATGGGGACAAAAACAAGAGAAGGGACAGCGACAGGAAAGTGAAGAAACATTGAAAGCTCTCTGCCTCCCCCAGCCTGGAAGAGATCACCCTTGCTTGTTCAGATGGAGATTACAGCGTAGCAATGCACGATGAGGAATCCGAGATTGAGACGACTACTTGTCAACCCAAATTGAAGAACAGAGGAAGAGGAAAGGCTCATCAAACGAAGAAAGAGAAGGAGAAAGCATTGGCAAAGGGAGGAAAGGAAAAGGGAAATGGAAAGGGAAAGGGAAAGGAGACTTGAGAGGAGAAGGATGTTGTTGCAGTGTCGAATGTGCCCTCCAAAATCCCTGATAGACCTTCTGCTTGTACCTCACCCATTGTGGCAAAAGGGATTTCCCCTCCTGTTACCCCTGCCGCCACTCAATCGGTGTCTGGTCTTCCTAGGCCTTCTAACCTTCCCTCTCCAGTCCCAGTCAACTTGTTCTCTCCCATCACTGTCCCATCCCCTCAGTTGTCAGCTACCCGCCCTACAACTGGTGCGGATCCCACCTCGAAGTGCCCAAGTCCCCTTATTAGACCACCAGCTCACTCGGATATGCCAATTCTGTCTACCACCCCAACCTTGCTGGGCAATGAAGCTGGCAATTCTCAGTTCCTAATGCAGTCTTGTCATGCTCAGGAACTCATTGACAGCGCAACAAAACATCCCCCCTCCACGGAACAACGTTATGGTCCATCGTCTCAAGTCTTGTGCCCAGCAGCAGACACAGCAGCTCCAAACCCCCTGCCAGTTCCTCTTTGTCAATGCTCTCAGTTGTCTGAACCAACATATGCTGGAGGGTCTACCCAGGACGGTTTGGCCCCCTCTGAGAGCCACAAGAGTCAGAGCAATACAAAGCTTCCAGCTGTAGAAGGCAATGCCTTCGCCCCCACTCACCAAAACTGTACCAGACATTGTCTTGATACTGAGCCCCAGCAAGAGGCAGCAGTCTGCTCAACAAGACTCTTTGCAGAATGTTACTCACCCTCCCAGACAGAGCCATGCAAGCCACACTGTAAATGCTAACACCAGGCATGAGGACAATAACTTCTCTCAATATTCCTCACCTTGCCCCCAGGAACAAGCACCTCCCCCACCCAAGAACCACAACAGGCATTGTCCTGATGCTGAGTCTCATCCAGCGCAAGGCATCCAATTTGGTCAGGACAGGTTGCAAAGTCCTCCCCTTCCCAGTAGAACCCATGCCACTGGTAATCACCTAAACATCAAAGCAGAGCATGTGGTAGTTGAAGGCAATGGCATCTCTCAGGATCCCTCACCTCACCCTTTGCAAGATGTGTCATATGCCATGTATGCACCTCATCAATATATGGGTGGGTATGTATATCATAATCCATATGCTAGTTCCATCCCATACAATGGCCAATACGCTCCCTATTTTACTTCTGGTTGACTGGGTGCCCTCCCTCCCTCCTTGATTCCAGCTGGCAGCAGTCTCCATCCACCTTTTGGTTCAGGACCACCAGCCAATCTTCCTCCATTGTTCTTGTTACGACCATCCAGTAGGGCTGAATATGCACATTCTCAGACCTCTCAATTGCTAGATCAAGGTGGAGAATATGAGCAAACTCCATGACCACCTCATCACAACGAACACCACCATCATCAGACTTCTCAGTCATCTCATCACATCAAAGGATATGAGCAGACCCCACAACCGCCCCGTCACCTTAATGAGTGTGCATATTTAGGCCCTGCCTGGACTGAATCTGCACCTGATAAAAACTGGCATGCTCCAAGTCGGCTGCACTGTGCAGGCTCCTCCCGGCATGCACCGAGCTCACCCTGGCAGATTCACACTGTGACGAGGAGGGGCCAAAGAACACACACCACCCTTCTGCAGCTAGGGGTGCAGCCCGTTCTGTAACTACTAGTGGCACAGGCAATTGCTATGACGAAGAGGAGGAACAGGGGATGCTTGACAATCCCGATGCTGATTCGTGATGGGCTATTGAATGAAAATTCATACTTCTTTTTTTGTATCATACGAATATGATTTGTAATCCTGACATATGTATGTTATTTCTTGCTGTCAAACATTGCTTCATCATTCTGAACAAATTGCCAGTTAAAGACTTTCACATTATGACATCACACAGAGCATATAAACCTCCAATTGGAAGTGTAAACTGAAGATCTGAAGTCTAAACCTCCAATCTGAGGTATGGACCACAGAATTCTTAACAGAGGTTCAAACCAACTTTGGAGGTTGCAAACTGCAAACGAGACAAAATGACTGCACGAGATCAGATTGACAGGCCTAAACACCCTCCGGTCTAAGGACCTCCAATATTCTTAGCCTAGTTTCCATCTACACAGAAATCCCCACAAAATAGCCATCAAGAAGTGTAAACTGTCCTGCCAGCGGTGGATGACTGATACCTTGCTATGCCCCATCACAGTTTATGACAAGGTACATTTGGCATTGATGTCGCCCCAAACTCTCATCTGCTTGGTTATGAAGATGTTATAAATTGACACACATTTTTATATACACCATACATTGGTCAATGCACCAAACATTTGAAGAGGTGATTGTTGTAAATACGAACAATTTTACTGAGTTGACTTTCTATAAGTTTTATTTTCACCTTGACAAACATTTGATCATCAATGGTCCTGTCATCATTGTCATTACTGATACCATCTGAAAGGTCAGCGACAATGACTTTATCAAGGTGGAACCAGCCAGAAGCCGATATCCTGAACCTCCTCATGCCTGGACACGTTTCCCTATATTTGTAGTAATTTTTTTGTATTGTCCACACAAGGGCAAATTCTTGTCACACCATGATCTTCGCAGCAAAGCTACCAATTGCTGCCGTTGGCCCAAGCACCAAAGGAAGAAGTACACATAAACAGAAAGGTGGGGAAGATGTGAATTGCTAGTGAATTGCGGGGTGTTGGCAGGATGAATTTAAAAGCAAGACTTACTTATGACAAAATGGCGGAGAGTGGGCATGTTGTGGATGTTGCGTAGACATTGATGTATTTGCTGGTGATGTTGAACGTGCGAATTGTAACAGTTTGAAATTTTTGGAAGTGAGGCACAGGTTGCAGTGTTGAAGGTGCTGAGGGCGATGAGGTACAAAAGAAAAGGTGTGGGGTTTTGGAAGTGAGGCACAGGTTGCACTGTTGCAAGGTGGCAGAGGGTGATGAGGTACAAGTACAAATAAATCACCTTGCTTTAGCTAGGTCTACCCATGGTCAGGTACTGCCTTATATGGTAAGTCATTTCTGACAGTTCTAAATCTAACAACTGCAAATACATCTCTACCCAGGTGGTTCCTTATATAACCTTCCCTGAACTTCACAATAACACAAGGACTTTACACTCCCCCCCTTATTCCACTCAAGGTCCACTGGACTCCAGTGGACTCCAAGTGGACTCTGACCAGACTTTCACCCCAGCCAAATCTCAGAATTTGGCTTGTCCAGTCCACCCACCATCCAGGTGGAGTCCACCGGACTTGAATGGAGTCCACTGGACAACCCAAGTCATGGTCTTGCTCATTATTAATACATATATAAAAACATTGCAATTGTCAAGAGTTGAACTCTGGACCAATTGAATATTGATTACAAATATTCACAACAACTGGCAAACATTACCGTTACACCAACAGGTCGTTATAACTGGGCACCTTCAACTGAAACATAGCACGTTGTCAGGCGACAATCATGTGAACTGGCCACATAAGCCAGTCAACGATCATTTTGGGTTTGCTCGCGCTTCTTCTCCACCACAACCACCACCACCATCGTTCCCTGGCACCACCAGCAACAGGGTGCGTAGCCACTAACCTGCTAACTCCCCATAGCAGCACGCGCAGTGCTGAACCCCCTGCGAGCAACAAGGTGCGTATAAGCACCCTCGTTGCTCACCCCACTAACACAACCACTTGCAGCCCCCGCCATGTCACAACAACATATGGAATGGCTTTGACGGCACCCGCTACTGCACTGCACCACAACGTCACGGTGACCCAGGACGACCCCAAGCAAAGGGGGAAGGGGAAAGCAAGGCAGCAAGGGCAGACCCTGGGTGGAGGAGAGCCCAAAGGTGCAACGTCACGCGCACCCCACTGACCCCATCCCACTGACACCTACAGCCACACTGCCAGCAGGCCCACCACGTCGCCCACAACTCACACCGCCCCCCGCCCCCGGAATGACACAACACAACACAGACACCGCCGGAGCACCAACCACGCATGCCCGAACAACACGATGATGGCCAAACAACACAACAACAGGCACCACACAACAACAGGCACCACACAACAACAGGCACACAACACAACAACGGTGCACCCCCAACCGCCACCACGTCACCACAACAGGACGACCACCCCATGCCACTGACCGAACAATGCACACCTGGCCCCACGCCCAAACAATGCAACAATGGCATGCACCCCCGACCAATGCAATGTCACCCATGCCAATGAACAATACACGCCCGGCCTACACCAGCACGCCCCGAACCCCAACCTGACACGTGCACCTGACATGTGCACACCCGCCCATGGCTGTGTCACCGCAACCCTATCACCTGCCCACCACCTGCCTTCCACTGCCCACCACGTGATGCAGCAGGCAGCAGGGCATTTTTTTGCATTTTTTTTTCTTTAAGTTATGTAACTTGTCAGCGCGACACCACACCGGCACACACCCCAACCTCCACCGTATCACCGCCCCCCCATCGCCCGCCCATTTGCCCTTAGTTGGCAAGAGGTGGGGGTGGGGTTTTTTTGTTTTTATTTAAAATTATATAAGTTATATAATATATTATGATCAACTAAACACCATGACGTGAGCATTGCCCACCTACAACTACATGGTGGGGGGCAAATTATACAATATTATAAAATGATGTGTGCACATTGTCGAAATAGTTTCATTTTTTGGTGATAGTCCACCCAGACTATAATCTGATTGGATCCAGACAGGAGTCCACTGGAGTCCAGCGGAGTCCGAGCGGACAAGGGGGGGGAGTGTAAAGTATTGAATAACACAATAACATCCGAGTCGCCTGCACCTCATCATTGTGAGATCTGCAGTAGCATTGATGTTCAACTGGAAATATTTCAGTCTATGTGGGTCCTTTTGCTATGTTTTCCTGTAACAGGTCATGAATTTCACAGAAAAGTACACCCTTGCCTCATTAAGTTGTTGATTGGCCATAATATTATTGGGGTGCATGCCTAGCAACATCAATGAAGGCCTATAGGTATGTAATTTGTGTCCCAGTCGGCTCCTCCCAGCGTGACTGGCACAGCTGTGAAATCCTTCATTGAAGTATAGATTGATACTTAAGAGGTTATAGCAAGATGTCTAGCTGATGGGGACGGCAACTGCTGTCGCCCAGTGATCACTACTATCTAAATTCGGCCCCCAGACCAGACATGCCACAAGGAGCGATCGAAGGTGGGCGACAAGCGGCATGGATGGTTGGTGCATCCACAAAATCAATTCATAGTTCAATAAAGGATACTTAAGAGGTTATAGCAAGGTGTTTAGTTGACGGGAACAGCAACCGCTAGTAGCAGAGATGAAAATACACAGTGTTGGAGACCTTGTATAGCAAGGTGACAGGTTGATCCCTCAACTTTCCTTGCTCCAGCATTGTCTTCATCCATCTACACCATCACATCCTGTTTCAACGCTAACTCTTACACCTCCCGGAAACAAGTATGTGTACAAATCACACTATCAATTGCTTTTTGCTGCTTGACTGCTTCAAATCTTTGTTGTTTGGTGGTGACCATAGGTTAACAGAATATGAAGCTGAAGAGGGCATAGACTGCCTATCGCGGTGCAGAATCTCCTAGTAAGTTGTCTATTGATATCAGCCATTATTGATTGTTTGTCCAAGGTTGAGTCATGCTATCCCTTCAAGAGTCACAATGATTACGGAGCCGCCATATAGCGCTCAGCCCATTCCCAACCGTTGTGCTGCCAGCGAAGGGCCATGGGATGCCATTCTTGGGCAACCATTCAACCGGCCAATGCTTGCAACATTCAGCATGACGGATCAGGGTACAGGGTGGCTAATAGGGCCCTCGATCAATGTGAAGAAATTGGGTACAGGTTACTTACACACAGTAGACACCATTTGTGGACGTAGCAGTTGTAGTGAATAAATTATGACTTCATTTATGTTTCTCAGAAGTACATAATACATACCGTATGTAATCACAAAGTGACAAGTGCCGGGCAAAGAAATGAAGAAAAGAAGAAATGTCAGAGGATTGAGATAGGATAGAGATTTTCAAAATTGATGGCAGGGGAACCAAAAATGGCCATGGCTCGTCGTCGTGACTGACAGTGAGCACAGGCCAATACACAACAACGGGACTCCCGTAGACACTGCCAAATTGACTACAGGGGGTGATATATCAACAGGCCTGTAACTACAGTGTTTGATTGATCACCATTACGCTGTAATTACAGGCTTTGATTGATCATAGTCACAGGGTCTGGTGGGTTCCAATTGCCGTAGCCATCGATTAATTTCATTATTGCTACCGTATACCGTAATACAGCCATATAGTATACTGTACCGTACCGTAAGACCATCCTTGCACGCCCTATACGGGACAGTTGATGCTACGTGTGTCACCCATAATGAACCCGTACACACACGGCCGTATACCGTATACGGTATGGGTGGCAGCCCTATCGTCAACCTCATTTGTCTATAATCGACGTAGGGTGCCCTTCCGGCCGCAAAGCCCGCTACTCGTACCTCTTGAATTGTATATAATGTAGTACAGCCTGAGAACATAGTTCCTTGCTCACTCTACTACCCCAAGTCCTAAGAGGGTTGTGTCGGGGAGCGATGGCAGTGGCAGCAGCTGGTAGTAATAAGGACAAGTGGGATAAATTGACAATAAGTACACAGACTCGAGCTCTAGGAACGATAAGTTCAATTCCGATGCCGTCAACTTGCCATTAGTGCATGGGCACAAAGACAACCAACGGCGTCTCCTTCCTGGCCACCGCAAATACCCCACCCTTGACCTGCCTCGAATCCACCTCCAGGTAACACCTCCTTCTCCTCTCCTCTTTGATGTCAGCACTGCTTGAAACCAGAAATCGTGAGTGATTCTACAGCATTGTCTTGTCCCAGGGTATAAGGTGCCTTTGAGAAGCCACAGGATAGCACCCAGTCCGACAGACGGTGGGAGGCTACAAAAAGTCCAAGCAGCACACCCGAGGACGAGGGTAGACCGCCTCTTCCTTGAAATTCTGCAGCCCAGAAGGTAGGGAGTCGATGGAACATCTTGAGAGACCATACAAAGGCTGTACCACGGGAGGGGAGGAAACCGAGCGATTGAGAGCACCTCTGCCGCTGATCGTGCTGGCGCAGTTGGGAGGCATGATGTATGTAGCTGAAGATGAGCCCACCGCACTCCGAGAACATACAGACGAGGGCCATTGAGGGCTGTTGTCGCAGCCGGTGCTGCTGATCCAATTGGTCAGGAACGAAGGCGTGTTTTCGGAGGTTAGGGGCTTGCATAACTGAGGAGTACTGGGAGGAGTGGAACACGAGCGATGAAGGGTGGTGCAAAAAGGCCCCACCAGTCAGCTATGAGCAACAACATGACCCGAACGGAAATAAAGCGGCCACAGTTGGCAAAAAGGGATCACACCCTGTGTAACCAGAGGGTCCATTCCGAAAGTGGGTCTAAAAACAGACATTGGGGCAGAAAGGGAAGACAATAGGAGGTTTACATGTTTGCAAGAGTTGGATCACAGTTGATTCTGATTCACAACGACACGACCAGATAAACGTGGACCGGAACAAAGCCAGCCCAGTCACGTGAAAACGTGACCCATCAAGTTTTCGACTTTTAAGGAGCAAGCTGAGACGGTCGACCAAAAAACCCTCTACAGAGTAGCGGGAATTGGAACTTTATCTGATGAATACCTGTATTCCTCATCTCTCCTTGATGAACATCATCCACACGACTGATATCAGAACTCCGATGGACTTTCGGATGGTGATGCAGCGTTGCTAGGCGTCCGCCATCTATCATCTTGCCTTGACCAGATTTATCCAACTTGATTCAATTTCCATATCTGTGTACTCAAGAACTGTCTGTGATTGAAATCGCAAGGTTACCCTCATCAGGGAGATTTCCAGTACTGACTAGTTATATAGCCGCGAGACGATGATTGTGCTGAGTGACCACCCGAAATTCACTGACAGACCAAGGCCTACATTACTCGTCCCGATGCCCAACATCCTTCTCGATGACCCGGAACTTGCCAACTTAACATGGGCAGGGCCCATCATAGACTCAGCCTTCAGTCTGGGAGGATCATACATGTCGATTGACCAGCATATTCCTTTGACATTCAATTTCACTGGCAAGTCTCCCAAGACAGAGTGCAGACAGAATTAAATGTTATAATAGGGGTTTCAATCACAATGTATGGTGGCCCGTTCATCAATGAGAACTCCCAGGTCATCATAGATGATAAGGAACCAGTCAATGTCTCACATGACTGGGTCACCAATCGGCGTGTGTTTTATGCATCCCCTTTGTTGGATGATGAAATGCACAAAGTGGTCTTCACAAATCTCATCTCCACAAATATTGACTACGCACTGGTGGGAGTTGAGAAGGATACTCCTCTACTGGAGCACAACATCATTGTTGCCAGTGACGACCCAGACATTCGATATCAGGGGGCTTGGTCAAGAAATGCGACTTCCATCAGAGATTTTATCAATGAGTTAAATCGAAGGCCCTTTGGAAACTCCACTGTGCAAACTACTTCCAACACCGCTTCATTCCAATTCCAATTTGTTGGTAAGCGCTATCCTTTTCTGTGCTCCAATTAGAATCTCTTCAAGGATTGATTGCACCCGCATTTCACAGGTACATTTGTATCAATTGTTGGAGTAGCCCCTCTCACGAGTTGTACAACCTTCTGGACCTTTGATGGCCGGGACACTGTAGTCAACCATGTCGGCCAGGACAACACACATTTCGAATGGTTTACCACTAAGGGTTTACTGGGCACTCATACCCTTCAATTTAAGGGGATCTTAGGTTCCTTCGCCATCAGTCTGCCAATGTTCACACTGGAGTATATTATCTACACACCATCTAGAAGCACATTGATTGCACAGCCAAATATCACAGTTATTCCTGGAAGTACTCCAACCAAACCCCCTGCTATGACGCACAGGCTTTCAAACGCAGGAATCACCGGTGTGGTCATCGGCGCCGTGGCTGGAGTTGCTGCAACCTTTCTGGTTTTGATGATCTTCCTGCGAATGAAGAGGCGGACTACTAGAATAGGAAGGATCGAAAAAAGTGAGTGCCTGACTTGTCATAGTCTCATAGATGTTTCCATAATAACTGCGAATATTCCTCAAGTCGATCCATATCCGGGGCCTGAGGTTCTTCCCAACGACATTATTCAGCATAACAGTTCAATACCTAGGATAACTGTCAGTCAGGCAAATACCATCGAGACGCACTACATACTGCCCACAGATGCTTTGGGTGGTATAGAACATCGGAGTCCGCTTCAACGAATCATGGGAGCAGTCACACGTCATAGTGGACTAACTCGTGGTATGTCCCCTTCTGAACTGGAAGCATGAAGTGCTAATCGGCCACACAGTGGAGCCGTATCGAGGATTTTCCTACTGGGTTCGCCAGAGCGATCTAATGGTGCAACACAAACCTTCGCTTTCTGACACACGCAATGTCCTCGCCATTAACCAGCTTAACAGAGAGACTCGAGCTAGAGCACAGGACCAGGATGATGACACAATCGTGACAGGCACAGAGACTGTGGTTGCACAGGAAGGAGATGCGATGAGTCGAGCAGAGCATTTGAGGCGTCTGATTCTCGAGTTCCAGCAGGAACTCACAGAATCAGGATCGGTGGCGCATGCTTGAAACGATAGGATTAGGGATATTTGGTACTTAGAAATCGGATGAATGATTTGATACATATAGACAAGACCATTTACTGGCATCGACGATGTTCAGCTGAATCCCAAGAATTAGGCAAAGGGATTCGTACATGCCACAAAGAATTCGCATGTCCTTCCTTGATCGAACTTTCATATATCGCCTCATCTCTTGATCAGTATCCACCAGCAGACATTCATGAATCACCTCAGTATATACAGGCAGTTATGCTGGACTTCAAACAATTATAGCCTTCAAGGACACAGTGAAGACCAGGAGGCGCAATCTTCATCCAAGCCATATGATACCGATCCCAGACCGATCGTCTGTCAATCTTTCTCCGCAGTATACAACCAATCAAGACCTTCACGCCCGCGGGCAGTCATGAAAATTTCAGTTTTATCCTTTTTAATGATAAGGGCCTCTCCGACACAGGAATAACCAGATAACGGTGGCGCGGAATCGCCAAAGCGCATCACAGAATGTAGTGGCGTGGATTGTGGCACTGTAACAAAGTACATAAGTATGTGTCCACCGTTCACGTACCCACCAATTATCAACAGAATTGCAGGAAGTACGTTGTCGCAATGAGAAAGCCAACGTCTAATTGAAGGCAAGATGTTACAAAGGCCCAAGGAAGGTTATGATTTGGGCAAAGCTGATCTCCGTTGATTGACGCGTCAGACCCAATCGGGTGGTGGTTCTGGCTGCCACCTGGGGGGAGTGTGGGTTGACACGCCAAAACGGGCACCGAGGTGAATCAGGGAGTGTGATCGTCTAATGGACAGAGTTTGAGATTTATATGATGATTATGAAGATCAGAATGCAGCGCCCCATTCGCAGTGGAAATATGTGGGAGACCTTGTCGAAAAATACGAAGCTTTCAAGATACGAAGGCATTAGGGCATTCCAGTTCACAAGCTACTGGTCGTCATTGTGGCATAGTCCAAGATGTGCCTAGCCTGACGGGCTCAGTCAGCAGCGCCGAAAGCAGTCATTATCAGCATACTGTATGTGTGTGAATATACTCAGAGGAGCGGCTGAAGCTGGGGTCCGTGTAATGGTCTAGAACACAATTGGCGCTCAGGATGATCGTACTATCCTTAGATTCCTTACGTTGGAAGTTGTTAGGTAATGTGGGCGGACGAGATTTTCGGGAGCGCATTACCAAAACGGGAATAGCTGTGTATGTTATGTGTTAAGGCTATGTGGGCCATCACCGCAAGAACACCGTCACACAATTTCACCTATAACTAATGGGCCATTCCGGACAGACCGAAACTAGGCAATACCACTTTCATATTTAAAGCAGCTGTAATCAGAGATGAAGCGCTTTTCCCTACCTTTCTCCACCAAGGTCCTCTTCCCCTTTTCTCCTCGACAACTGTTAAAGTGATGTCGAACATCGAACAGGAGTCCCGAGAAGGATCAGTTGTTGCTGAGAAGTTCGACAATGTGGCCTACACAATTGGCAGCCGCCGTCGCGCAGCTCTTCAGGAAATCGACGATACTCCATTTAGGTATTTACAGCTCCATCAAGTCTCGATTAAATCGTTCTTGATGTGGCGTAGCATGTTCCATGCCAAGGTCTGCTTAGTCGCTGGTGCAGGATTCTTCGCCGACGCGCGAGTACTATTCATCTCAATTATGAACTCGTGTACTAATTTGGTACTAATGTTTTCTCTTCAGCTATGACACCTTCGCCATCAACATCGCCTCGGTGATGTTGGGTTATGCCTGTGGCACTAGTTCCCCCTTGAACGGGGTGGGTCAACAGTTGAACAAGGCCCAGGATCTTGGGGTAAAGGTCGCCGCTCCCGTCGGCACCCACTTTGGTCAACTTCTCTTCGGTTGATTGGCTGATGTTGTCGGCCACAAAAGGATGTGTACGTATATTTCCCTCCTTATGTCGATCTTACAGTTTATTAACGCCCTTCCAGATGGCATCGAGCTTATGATCATCATAATAGCGACTTTCGCGCAGGCTGTGTCTGGTGGCGGTCGTGCTGTTGGGATCATCGGTGATCTTGTTATCTGGCGTTTCCTGGCGAGTGAACAAGTGACGCATTATCCGTGTTCTTTACTCACAACCCTCTCAACTTGGCATAGGTATCGGGGGGGATCACCCGCTCTCTGCCGTCGTCTCTTCCGAGTTCGCGCCCACTCATATTCGTGGGCGCTCCATGGTTGCCGTTTTTGCTGCACAGGGCTGGGGTAACTTCTGTGCGTCTTTTCCCTATTAAGAAATGTACTTTTTCTGACCTACATCATTAGTCGCTGCCCTTGACGTGTTTATTGTTGTCTCTGCATACAAGAAGGCTCTCCTCGACGACCCTGGCGTCGTCGACTTCATGTGGCGTATCCTCATCGGGCTTGGCTGCGTTCCCGGTGTTTTCACTCTACTTCCGTCTCACAATCCCCGAAACTCTCAGCTTCCCCATGGACATTGAGCGCAACGTTCACCAGGTCACCGAGGATATCAAGAACGTCCTCACTACCGGCAACTCTGCCGTTGATCCCGATACACCCGTCCAGCCGCCCCAAGGTTAGCTAGGCTGATTTCCGCAAGTATTTCGGTCAATGGAAGAACTTGAAGGTTCTCATTGGTACATCATGGTCGTGGTTTGCTTTGGTTGTGTTTAACATTGTCCAGACCTGAGTCCTGAGTGTCCATTCTCATGATTTCGGCTACAGATATCGCCTACCCTGGACTCATCCTCAACTCCTCGATCGTCCTCAATGCCATTGGTTTCGGTACACCTACGTTGGGTATCACGGGTTCCCAGCTCATTTTCGACAACTTGAATAACATTTGCATCGGAAACTTGATCCTTTCGGCTGGCAGCCTGATCCCCGGATATTACTTCTCCTTCCTGTTCATCGACCGCTGGGGACGTAAGCCCATTCAGCTCATGGGCTTCATCGTCCTCACCATCCTCTTCGTCATCATGCGTATGTTGCTGACGCTTACTTGGCGTCTCTCAATCTAATCTAATTTTCTTAGGGCTCTGCATTGGGGTTTCTGGAGGATTCAGATTCAGGGGCGAGGACGGAAGGATCCGCGGCTCAACCTAGGGCCCAGAGTTGGAGGAAAATAGACGAGCCGTGGGCGTGCACTGCGGTTGTTACCTATCGATCACAAAGGTTAGCCTCCGTGAAGCCAGAGCAAAGTCGTCAATAATAAAACGAACCTCTTTCCAAGCCGCGATCTGTTCCTCGCTCCATATCCCAGGGACATTGTGGTAACCCCCAGCTCGGGGGTGGATGAAGGTGGCCTCAGTGATGAGAAGTGTGCCCGAGATGCTGGCGCGCTGAGCGTAATATTCCTTCACGAGGGGGAGGACTGGGACGTGAGTCGACTTCGTCGTGCGGAACCGCGTCAGAGGGGCGAAGACTACGCGATGGGAAAGTGTCACTGCGCTGACCTTGGTAGGCTGGTAGAGCTGTGGGAGAGACGAAGTGGTTGTAGAAGACATAGGATAGCCGAGTCTGAGAGGGCGTTGGCTGAGTACCAGTGATGGTGCACTTCATCGATGATGTCCGGAGAATGTGATTATATGAGATGCTGAGATCGTATCCGGGTTCAGACTGTCCGTGACTGTCCGACTCCCGTGCTGGCCCTCTTACCCATATGAGCACAGATTATTTGTCAGTCGTCTTAACCACGTTACCCCAGCTTACATGCAATGCTCCACCAGGCATCGAGACCTCCTGCAAAACAAGGCGTCAAGGACCTGGTACTTCATATCCGCAAGGATGTGACGTTTTTGTAAATGTCATGAGTGTGGTTGACGGAGGTGCGTGCGCGTGAGTCCGGTCAGATGAAGCCTTTGAGAGCTCAACTTGGAAGGCATCTCCGGGTCCATGTTATAGTGTGCGGGATGGAGATTCGGGCGGTTGTGGACGCGGTAGCCCGGCCTATGTGAAAGCTTTGTTGGGGCGTGGCGTCTGTCGGCGATATCTACGGCGCCTCCCAAGTAATTCCCGACTTGGGCTCGTCGGGGCAATGCTGGCCAGTCGTAATAAGGGGGGATTTAGGGCAGTCACTAGGGAGCATGCGTAGGGAAATGTACCTCATGATTCACGGGAGTTTCGAGTCCCCTCATTTTCACTCTGCATTGACTCCCCCCCGGTCTTGAGCTTGAGGCCCTCACATCGCTCATGAGGTGGAGGAGGGTACGCTGGGTGGCCGCGCCTCTGGTTGGTTCATTACAGGGAAGGCTGTAAACGAACGTAAAGAAGCGTTAGGATGAAATACACTTCAAAGTAGAAAGGAATGAGCTGCACAACGAACCTGTCAGTGAGTTTTGAGGTCTTTGAGCGGCTAGCGCTAACGTAAGTGGTAGACAGAGGCCGGACAGGTAAGGACGCAGTTCGGCTGTGTCAGTGTGGCAGGAAAGGCCGTCAACCTCTGTATCGGTCGAAATCTGATGACTGAGCGTGACGTCAGAGTTTGGAAGCTTGATAGACTCTTATTCTCTCCATAATCACAATACATTGAATCGTCGGTCCGACATCATCGAAGTTGAGAGTGGTAAGCCTGTACATGTACATTCTGAGGGCTATTAAGAGATGCAGCAGTATTGTTTCGGAAAAGAGAAACACGGACCGGAATCGGACAGCGTTAACGGAAACAGACCACGAGGTACGTATACAGGGAGTCAGCTGTCAGCAGGCTAATTTTTTTTTTGTATGAACATGCATACGGGCATTTGAGGTGAATAGGGGTGTTCAATTCTAAAGTTCACTTCAGAGTTCAGTTCACCGGAGGTAATAAATGAGAAATTCAAACACCTGATGAACTCGACGAACTCTGACAAAGTCTCGATGTCAGAGGATATCAACTTCCGCAAAAACTTGGCTTTCCGTCGCTCAGCCGGATCAGATTGAAATAAGAACGTGCCGCAACTTGTCATGCTTCCGCTTATTTCTTCCATACTGAAAAGCACAGGCAGTTACGGCGCCACTCTAGCAGCAGACAAAGGCAGTATATCATGGTCATGGTTAACTCTCGATGAATCAGTGATGGCCCGAGTCGAGTGTGGGTGCGTTACGACGCTGTATGTGCCATGTGAACTCAAGTGAACTGGTACCCTCAATTCTTCGTTCACAGCTCACGGGAATTTCCAACAGTAATTTTCGCGTTCTGAACTGAACTCTGCAGTGAACTTTAGAATTGAACACCCCTAATTGGGAGAGACAAGACGAAGACAAGCCTGGACGAAGTTGGCTTTGATGCGATCAACAACAAAAATTCTGTGTCCGACTGATGTCATACTACACGTTTTGTGTCCTACGTCCATCCGGTCAATCCAAGGCTCATCCAAGTCAATCCGGAATTGCGTCATAACTAGGCCATGGTCATGCTATGAAGACCCTCTGCCCGCTTGCATCGCGATTCTCCTCTTTTCTCTACAGAATCCCCGCCAGGCAACGTCATTTCTCCATGGCAATTACGAACTTTGAAGCAACATACGAAGCACCTCAGCGCAACCTGAATGGCCACTTCTATACTTCCCTGGCTTTCATGTCTGGGTACACAGCTAGATAGAGAGGCGGCAGCAAGGTATGTGTTTTTCCAGTAAGGGGTTTCTTAGCGACACGTTTCCCTGACTGTTTTACCCAGGATCTCAGTTAGTACAGAGATCCCACCACCATCCGCCATCGACGAGCGCACGCTGAACGCTGGACAATGCCTCTAGCATTCCGGACGTTCATACCCGAGTTGCAACAACGGGTGTCGTGCATTTTTTGATGATGGGGCGACAAGCGCAACTACCCTTGCCCACGCGCCTCACACTGTTTTCTTCCTGGCCCAGCGCTGAACTATAGAAGAATTCAATCCCGATACGTGCTAAGGGTTACCGCCTCGACATCAGCCCCACGTCCCAGGCCACGGCTTTTCTATGAAGGGCTCGTGAATCATCTCCCCAGCTATCGTCTCCACTCTCACCCGCACCCGCACCCCCATCGTTTGCCACCTCCGTTCTTTGCATCTCATGCATTCCATGCCGCATGCTGGTCGAGCGCCGAGGTACGTTTGGTGGAAGGTGCTGCCGGGAATGTCGATGATCTTTCTTCTTTGGTGCAGGGGCCTCAAACGAAGAAAGGCTCTATCGCCGCTGGCTTGTGCATGGCGAAATTTTGGGACCATGTCATTCGACCATGCTGAGGGAGGAGAATGATAGGTCGAGCACGACGAGCGATACTGCCCCGATACCAGGAGCGGGAGACTTCGAGCTTCAAGGAATACCGCCGCCGTTTCTTTGTCGCCCTTTCGAACAGGGGTTTGTGGGCACCTCGACTATCAAGCAGGAGAGCAAGATGTAGAGCAAGATGGGAATGCGGCGATGGGTTCAGAGGTTGATGCACGCCGGACGAGGTGGTGCCGGGGTTTCGATATTTAATTCAGAGGTAGAGCAGAGTTGGGCCTGAAGTAAGTCGTTCTCTGGAATCTATGCCCCGGATCTCGCTCACGGACTCGTCTATAGCGGTCCCTGTGGCCCCAAGTCTTGGCGGGTAGTTATAGACTTTCCCTCCCGCACCCGCACCCGCACCCACAGTCTTCCCATCACCATCACCGATGCCTCCCTTCCTCCTTCCCGTCAGGCTCAGGCACGCTGCTCTAGCGCCGAGACGTATATTCTGGCAGCTACATTTGAGAACGTCGGTGCTTCGGCCCCATGCCCTTTCTCCCTTCATGCCGGACCTCGAATGAAGGCAGGTTCCATCACGTAAATTTCCGGGGCCAATTCGTTCGAGCTTGCAGGCATGTCGGGGAAGGAAGAAAACGATATGCAGAGCACTACAGGAAGACGCTGATCTGATAAAGAACGGGAGACAGCTTCGAGTGGTGGCTTGCGGGAACACCTCGTTGCCCTCGCGTATCCATCAGATTGGACCTCCTAAACCGGGACGGGCAATTCACTCGATTGACAAATCCGTTCCCTGTCCTTCTTCGCTATCCTGTCTTCCAATTCCTTATGTAATCGATATACTTCTATCGCGTCCTTTCTACTTCTTCGTCGCTTCAGCAAATCGTTTTGTTCTTGTCTTCTCGAGCTTCTGATCTTTTACGCGTTTGGGCAGTATTTGTTTCTATTTAACAATAATTCATTCAACTCCTAATCTCATCGCTGGCTTGGACCACGCGCAATTTACCTCGTGAAGCACCAGCCGCGTTTGTCTGACCCCTCCGCGTGTGTTATATCCTCAAGTTACTGCTTGCCTTCTACAATACCGCAGACCCCTGTCCTTCGTTGTTGCAGATCTCAGTGATCTTGTATGTGGTCCATCCCCAACTTCGTCGTTGTGTATACTGATTCTGTGCAACCTTTCAAACCTGCATGGCAGTGCTACGGCGGCAAAAATATTGATCAAGTCGTCAACAAGTCGTTTTCTTTTATGGAATCTCAACTGATTTGTACACTAGGCGATCGTTTTGCTTTCAAGTTCTAAGGATCCCGAGCCGCAAGAGCATCTCACTAGCCATGCGCACTTTGTCATCAACCTCACTTGTCTATTGTTAAAACATTATCTGATGAATACCTGTGTATTCCTCATCCCCCCTCAACAAACATTGTCTCCACGACTGGTATCAGAACTCTGATGGTGTTGCATCGTTGCTAAGCGTCCGCCATCCATTGTCTTACTCAATGTTCGTATCCGTGTACTCAAGAACTGCCTGTGATTGATATCGCAAGGTTGCCTTCATCAGGGAAATTTCCAGTACTGACTAGTTATGTAGTCGAGTGACGATGATTGTGCTGGGTGATCACCCGCAATCCACTGACAGACCAAGGCCTATATTGCTCACCCCGATGCCCAACATACTTCTCGATTACCCGGAACTTGCCAACTTAAGTGGCGAGCAGGCAGGGTCCATTGTACCAGACGCAGGCTTCTCTCTGGGAGGATCACACATGTTGATCGAGCAGGATACATTGTCCTTCAATTTCACTGGCAAGTTTCCCAAGACAGAGTGTGGACAAAATTGAAGTTTATAATAGGGGTCTCAATCACAATGTACGGTGCCGCCGGCAATGAGCGCCTCCAGGTCGTCGTGGATGATATGGAACCAGCCAATGTCTCACATGTTTCAAATGGTTCCCTTCTCGATCTGGATGTGTTTTACGCATCCCCTTTGTTGGACAATGGAACGCACACAGTCATCTTCAGAAATCTCCTCCTCACAGATATTGACTATGCACTGGTGGGAGTTGAGAAGGATACTCCTCTTCTAGAGCACAACATCATTATTGGCAGCGGCGACACAGACATTCAATATCAGGGGCCTTGGTCAAGAAATTCGACTGCCATAGGAGATCCTGCCAGTCCCAATTTAAAACGAAGGCCTTTTGCAAACTATACAATGCAAACTAATGACAGCGCCGCTTCATTCCAATTCCAATTTTATGGTAGGTGCTATCCTTCTCCGCACTCCCATTAGAATCTCTTCAAGGATTTATTTCACCCGCATTTCACAGGTACATTTGTATCGATTCTTGGAGTAGCCCCTGTCAAGAATTGTGCGACCTCGTGGAGTCTTGATGGCCGGCAAACTGTAGTCAACCATTTGGGTCAGGACAACACACATTTTGAATGGTTTAGCACTGAGGGTTCTATCTCACTGAGCACTCATACCCTTCAATACAATGGGATCATTGATTCCTTCTCCACCGGTGGCCTGTCAATTTTCACACTGGAGTATATTATCTACACACCATCTAGAAGCACATTGGATGCAAAACCCCCTCCTACGGCGCACAGGCTTTCAAACGCAGGAATCACCGGTGTGGTCATCGGCACCGTGGCTGGAGTTGCTGCAACATTTCTGGTTTTGATAATCTTCCTGCGAATGAAGAGGCGTACTACTAGAATAGGAAGGATCGAACAAGGTGCTCCCTGTTTCCTCATAATCTCATAGATATATCCATGATAACTGCGAATATCCGTCCAGTCGATCCATATCCAGGGCCTGAGGTTCTTCCCGACAACATTATCCAGCATAAAAGTTCAATACCTAGGATAACTGTCTGTCAGGGAAATACCATCGAGACGCACTACATACTGCCCACAGATGCTTTGGGTGGTATAGAACATCGGAGTCCATTTCAACGAATCATGGGAGCGGTGACACGTCATAGTGGACTGACCCGTGGTATGTCCCCCTCTGAATTTGAAGCATGAAGTGCTAATCAGCCGCACAGTGGAGCCGTATCGAGGATTTTCCTACTGGGTTCACCAGAGCGATCTAACGGTGCAACACAAACCTCCGCTTTCTGACACACGCAATGTCATCACCATTAATCAGCCTATCAGGGAGACACGGGATAGAGCACAGGACGAGGATGATAACACAACCGTGACAGGCACAGAGACTGTGGTTGCACAGGAAGGAAACGCGATGAGTCGAGCAGAGCATTTGAGGCGTCTGATCCTCGAGTTTCAGCAGGAACTGGCGGAATCAGGATCGGTGGCGCATGCTTGAAACGATAGGGTTAGGGATATTTGGTACTTAGAAATCGGATTAACGAATTGATCCTTATAGACAAGACCATTTCCTGGACCAAGAATACACAAGTAGTCTTCTCCATCACGAAAACACCACGTTCAAACATCCACTGGGCTGGACTTCTGCCCACACGTAAGGGAGTAGGAGGATGGGACGAGCCACCACCTCAGTGACAAACCATCCCGGGTCTCAAATTGTAGGGTTCTCTTTGCTTGCCATTGTAACTATGCTTTACACAACTTGTGTTGCAGCTTACAGTCAGTACAACGAGGACTGGGGCGGCCGTTCAGCGGTGGAAACTTCAGATATAAGGCGGAGTGCCTGTAGTTTGTTTTCGATGTGCGTCTCTCAATCAACATATACATTTTATACGAGAAAGGGTGGTTTGATTCCTCTCACTCGGGTTTCTGCATGAGTGTCGTTAGAACTTTTCAAAGGATATATAGCTTGAAGGGCTAAAGTTGCGAGCGTTTCCAGTGCAACGGCAGAAATTAATGTTTGATAATAGATATTACACGGGAATAAGATATGTATGCTAACTGGCCTTGAAACGTCTACGCTGCCACCTGAACTTCGCAAATGTTCTTCAACTCCTTCGCGAACGGATAATCAGTATACCCAACATGAGCGTCCGCATTCTCTCCAGGAACGTAGAACGTTGCCCGATTATACGGCTCCAACTTGAGGTGGTGCTTCAGCTTGAGCGGCAGGTCCGGCTATCACAGGGACAGTATAAGCATCTCGATAAACAGAAGTCAGAATAACACAAGACAGACTCACGTTTGATATGTAGTACCGCCCGAAGGCGGCCAACTCTGTGTTTCTCTCCGCCGCCTGTACTGCCGTCTTCTCGGTATGCCCCCCAGCTGAAATGTACGGTCGCTCTCCCCAAATCTCACGCAGAAAGTTGTTCGATTCGTGCGCTTCGTGTTCTCGGTCGGCGATACCACTGACGCGGGGCTCGATGACGTGGATGTACGCGAGGGAGGGGTGGGTATCCCGCAATGATGTGACGAGATGAGAGAACTGGGGGATGGGGTCGGACATGCCCATATCTAACAAGGGGGAAGGAACATTAGTCTCAGTACACAGAGTCATATGTGGTGGCCAATGCGTACCTTGGAACTGGCTCCACGGGCTAAGCCGTATCGCCGTTCGTTCAGGTCCAACTGCACGCACGACAGCGTCCACAACTTCCAATGCGAACTTGCTGCGGCCCTCCACACTCCCCCCATACGCGTCTGTCCTCGTATTGCTCACGTCCTGAAGGAATTGGTCGATGAGGTACCCATTTGCTCCGTGTACTTCCACACCATCGAATCCCGCTCGATGGACAGCATTGTGCGCCGCGCGTGCGTAGTAGGAAGTGTATTCCCTGATCTCGTCGACAGTGAGAGGGCGTGGGGCAGGCTTCCCGGATTCGGGGACGTCGGAGGCGCTGACGAGCCGGTAGGGCTCTGCATTGGGGATGCCGGAGAATTCGGATTCAGAAGCGAGGACGGAGGGGTCCGCCACTCGTCCTAGGGCCCAGAGTTGGAGGAAAATAGAGGAGCCGTGGTCGTGCACTGCGGTTGTTATCTATCGATCACAAAGTTTAGCCTCCGTGAAGCCAGAGCAAAGTCGTACATAATGAAACGAACCTCTTTCCAAGCCGCGATCTGCTCCTCGCTCCATATCCCGGGGGCATTGTGGTACCCACCAGCACGGGGGTGGATGAAGGTGGCCTCAGTGATGAGGAGCGTGCCCGAGATGCGGGCGCGCTGAGCGTAGTATTCCTTCACAAGAGGGAGGATTGGGACGTGTGTCGACTTTGTCGCGCGAAACCGCGTCAGAGGGGCGAAGACTACGCGGTGTGAAAGCGTCACTGCCCCAACCTTGGTAGGCTGGTAGAGCTGTGGGAGAACTGAAGTGGTTGTAGAAGACATAGGATAGCCGAGTCTGAGAGGGCGTTGGCTGAGTACTAGTTGCGGAAAGGGCGACTGGAATCGTACCTCTAATATACCACTTGGAATCGGGAGAATCGGTAATATGGAAAACATATGCATGGGATTTGAAAGCAATCAGTCATCGTCTGAGCAAGCAATGGTCGACTATGGCTATTTTGACGCATTGGTCTAGGATGATTCATGCAGCTGTCACTCGAGCGACGATGGCGGACATCTTGAGGCGGGTCATGGAAGAAGAGAAGCCGACATGGATGGCGATCAGTGCAAAATGATGGGTCTGTTTGATCCTCGGAGTTTAGGCCGAGTGCACTTCATCGTTATCCCAGCGCTAGATACAGTTGTAGACCACTCATCAGCGTAGAGTTTCAAACTTTTATCTACGTGGTTCATATACCATTTCAAGCACACCATGACTATGGATGGTGCGTTTAAGGATGGTTGTTCCCCACGTTCGGCACCAGACGATGCTTCAGAATGACAACGCGTTGTTTATCCCAAAGACGCACCAGATCCTCATGTGTAACAAGGCAAGGCATCGTTACGCTCCAGCTGTAGGCCTAGGATAACATCATATTCTGAACTCCCTTGCCTGAAACTGAAAAGAAAATAATTTCTGAATTTGTTCCTCGGGCGCAACGGAACGGCGTTCGACGACTTGGGGTATGAGATGGAGAAACAAAACAGCGGAAAAAAATGGAGAAAAGTCCAAAGTACTAAGGTATGATATTCGAAGAACGTAATTATTTGGCATGCATCCGGATTCTCTGTATCTCTCACCGACTCCCGTGCTAGCCCCCCCACCCGCATGAGTACGTAATATCCACCAGTTCTCCCAACCACGCTACCCAGCCTAAATGCAATGCAGCACCAGGCATCGAGACCTCCTGCATAGCAGGGGCGTCAAGGACCTGGTGCTTCATATTCGTAAGGACGTGTCGTGTTTGTAATTCCCACGTACGTGGTTGACGGAGGATGTGTACGCGTGAGAGCCGTCCATTTGAGGGTTTAATTTATATTGTGTGGGATGGAGATCACGGCGGTGTTGTAGACGTGTGTGGTGTATGTTCGAACTGTGTGGAGGCGGTAGCCTGGCCGGTGTCGAAGCTTCGTTGCGATGTAGCGTCTGTCGGTGATATTTATGGCGCCTCCCAAGTATCCCCGACTCAGGCTCGTCGGGGAACCACTCGCTAGTCACAATGAGGGAAGATTTAGTGCAGTCAACGAGCATGCATAGGGTAACGTACCTCATGAGTCGCAGAAGTCTCGAGTCCCCTGATTTTCCCCCCGCATCGACTGCCCCCCGGTCTTGAGCTTGAGGGCCTGACATCGCCCTTGAGGCGGATAAGGGTACGCTAGGTGGGCGCGCCTAGCATTGGTTCATTTCAGGAAACTGCAGGGAAAGCTGTAAACGAACGTAAAGAAGGGTTATGATGAAATACACTTACAAATAAAAATGAATGGGCGGGACGAACCTGTCGGTGGGTTTTCAGGTTGTTGAACGGCTAGAGCTAACGTTAGTGGTAGATAGAGGCCGGTTAAGCACAGGTAAAGACGCAGTGTAGTAGTGTGGCGGGAAAGACTGGCAACCTTTGTATCGGTCGAAATCTGATCAGCGAGCATGACATCAGAGGCTGGAAGCTTGATAGAATCTTATCTGGCCATAATTATGTACAGCGGGAAATGGAGGGGAAAAGAACAGAGACATACGTTCACAAAGAGGACCCTTTGAACGAAGGTTCATGCTAGGCGGGATATACTATTAGGATGAAAATGTACGACAAATTTACAGAAGAATACTTTCACGTACCTCATCGCTCGTCAAAGTCCAATATAAGTGTTCTGGCCACCTCGAGAACGACCTTCTCGCTTAGGAGGTGACTATAAGTACCAGTGCCGGCGTTGACAATTGTAGCGGATCCTGTAGGATACGTTATCAATGTGGAGTCAGAAAAAGCACACAAAGGCGGACCTTTGCCTCTGTCCTTTAACTTCCTCCTGCATGTACACGGATGACGCTCCTCTTGAGGATGGTGAAATAACGATCCCTTAGAATGGCGGCGCGATCAACTTCTCGTAAATTTGTGACAAAATTCAAGACGCACGTCCTACATTCTGAGCATAGGCCGCGTTTCTGCTTGAGAAATAGAGCAGATGAGCATCGAACGAATGTTTTGGCAAAAGGCGTAACTGCATACCAGCGGACAAAATGACTCGAACAAAACGCGTCCTTGCGCGTCCAAAAGCCATATCATGGTTGCACTGGGATAGTCAGAAAATAGATGAGTCCCAGGTTCCCTTCAACCAGGTGTCGTAAGAGTTGAGCGACGCGTGTGTCCTTCAAGAGCTTGATCAAGCCGAGGTACGACTGATGGTGTCCGATGTCGAGGAGAGACTAGCCTGATATTAAGCTAAAAGTGCAAGATCGGTTAGTAACCCTGGTAATACAGAAACAAGGCTTGGAAGTCTTACAGGCCTGGAGTAGCTTTCTGTCCCTTAGCATAACGGTGGGCCTTTGAAGTGGATTGGGGAGAAGTAGGCGAGTTGGTGTTGAAAAGTTGAAATCGAAAATTGCAAGTCCGACTGATGTCATTAATGGTCTCGCATAATATAACTCGACTTCTACCCCCATCATCCAAATCGTCCTCTCGGATTCACTACTACTACTACTACTGCAGTCGCTGAGCGCTGAGCAAAAATCATGTTACGAAGATCGTAAGTTCCCTTTTATTGTGTATCGCGTCGTTATCTGAAGCAAATCCCAGGGCCAGGCGACGAGATTTCTCCAACTCCTGCCAGAGGTTCGAAGTCTTTCTGTCCACGAAGGCACACACTAAGAATCTCAGTTAAGTTTGACCTCGACATGCCCAAAATCAGGTGAGCTCGAGATACCCAAAATCGGGACGAGCCCTCAAACGAAATCCCATGTCCAAATCTTGTTGTTCCCTGTTCTTCGTCGTTATCCTGTCTTCCATTTCATGATATTATTGATATACTGCTGTTGCATTGTTTCTAGTTCTTCGTCACTCCATCAAATTGTTTTGTTCTCATCTTCTCAAACTTCCGATCGTTTGCACGTTTGGGCGGTATGTGTTTCTGTGACATGAATCCATCGATGCTGGATTGGACCACGCACAATCTACCCTGTGAAGCGCCACCCGCGTTTGCCCGACCGCCTCCGCGTATACTATCTCCTCGAGTCACTGCTTACCTTCTACGATACCGTGATTCTCCGTTCTTCGTTGTCGCGGACCTCAGTAGTTTCATATGTCGTCCATCCCCAACATCGTTATGTGTATGTTGATTCTGTACAGCCTTTCCACTATGAGGGCAGGGATCGTGTTTCAATCTAGAAAAACGAAAATTTTTGATTCAGTGGTTTTCTTTTGTATACTCCCTTCCCGACCCTTTGTCCAGCACTCGGTTTGATTTGCTTTTCTCAAGATCCCGAGCCGCAATATCCCATAATCTCACTAGCCATGCGCACTTTGTCACCACCCACGAATCGCCAGCCTCACTTGTCTATTGTTGGAATTCTATCTGATGAATACTCATGCCGCCCTCATCTCATCTCTCTTTGATGAACATCTCCACATCTGTAACCAGCATTCCGATGTGTTTTCGAGGCCCTGGCAGAGTTGCTATGCATCGGCCATTCATCTCCTTGTTGATGGCGAGGTTGCCCTCATCAGGGAGAGTTCCAGTACTGACTAGTCATGTACACGACAGACGATGGTTGTGGAGGGTGCCCACCCGCAATCCACTGATTCAATCCAAAGTCTGCTTTACTTGTCGCGATGCCCCACATCCTTCTCGATGACCCGGAACTTGCCAACTCAGTTGGCAACCAAGGAGTGACCATCACATTAGGCCAAAACTTCGATCTGGGAGGAACACACCTTCTTTTTGGGGGGGATACATTGTCATTCAATTTCACTGGCAAGTTTCCCAAGACGGATTGGGGACATAATTGAATATTATAACAGGGGTTTCAATCACACTGTATGGTGGCTTCTCCAATGGGAACTTCCAGGTCGTCATGGATGATAAGGAACCAGCTAATATTTCACATCCTTTGGATGTTTCCTTCCCCGATGGAGATGTGTTTTATGCATCCCCTTCGCTAGACAACGTAATGCACAAAGTGGTCTTCAGAAATCTCTTCAAAACGAGCATCGACTACGCACTGGTGGGAGTTGAGAAGGATACTCCTCTACTGGAGCACAACATCATTGTTGGCAGTGACGACCCAGACATTCAATATCAGGGGCCTTGGTCAAAAAATTCGACTCCCATCGGAGATTTGATTAGAAGTCGAAGGCCTCTTGGAAACTCCACGGCGCAAACTGATTACAGCATCGCTTCATTCTTCTTCCAATTCTACGGTATGTGCTATCGTTTATGCGCTCCCATTAGAATCTCTCTGAGGATCTATTTCACAGGAACTTTTGTATCAATTGTTGGAGCAGCCTCTGTCGAGAATTGCAAGGCGACGTGGATTTTTGATGGCCAAACAACTTTCATCGACTATGTGGGCCAGGATAACGCACGGTTCGAATGGTTTAGCAAGGATTCTATCCCACTAGGCAATCATACCCTTGGATTTGGAGGGATCAGTAGCCTCACAGGCAATGCCACGTTCACACTGGAATACATTATCTACACGCCATCTAGAAGCACATTGGATGCACCGCCAAATGGCATGGCTATTCCTGGAAGTACTAGCTCTTCCTCTACTGGCTCAAACCCGACGATGACTCCTATCAAACCTCTTCCTATGGCGCATAGGCTTTCAAATGTAGGTATCACCAGTGTGGTAATTGGCACCGTGGCTGGAGTTGCCACAACCTTTCTGTTCTTGATAGTCTTTGTGCGAATGAAGAGGCGTGGTACTAGAATAGGAAGGATCGAACAGAGTGAGTTCCGGACTCGTCATCGATGTTTCCATAATAACTGTGAATAACTGTCTAGTCGATCCATATCCAGTGCCTGAGGTTCTCCCCGACGACATTATCCAGCATAAAAGCTCAATACCTAGGATAACCGTCGATCAGGCAAATACCATCCAGACGCACTACATATTGCCCACAGACGCTTCGGGTGGTACAGAACATCGGAATCTGGTTCAACGAATCATAGGAGCGGTCACACGTCGTAGTGTGCTTACCCGTGGTATGTCCCCCTCTGAATTCTAAACATAAAGTGCTTATCGGCCACAGTGGAGCCGTATCGAGGATTTTCCTACTGGGTTCGCCAGAGCGATCTGATGGTGCAACACAAACCTCCGCTTTCTGACACACGCAATGTCCCTGCCATTATTCAGCCTAGACGAGATCGAGAACAGGAAGATGTTCACACAAACGTGACAGGCACAGCGACCGTGGTCGCACAGGAAGGAGATGCGATAACTCGAGCACAATATTTGAGGCGTTTGATTGTCGAGTTCCAGCAGGAACTTGCAGAGTCGAGATCGGTGACGCATGCTTGACAATGAAAGCATGGGATTAGGGATATTTGGTGATCAAAATCGATGACAAGACCGATTTACTAGGATTGCCGACATTCAGCTGGGACCCCAGGAATTGGGCAAAGGGATCCGTACCTTTCTATTCACAAACAATTTGCATGTAGTCTTCTATGTCACGAAAACACCAGATTCAACTGTCCACTACGGCTTCCATCGATGTGAACGGCTACAATTCCAAGCTGAGCATTAGACGACTGGGAACTCCTCGGGATAACGATGCATTCACATAACGCATTCTGACTATCCCTTTGCCCCACTTCTTCAACCTTGAGGAATGGCTGTTTCACAACCAACGGCCCCTTAATCGCAGTCACGCTGCGTTCTTGTAACTCTGGGGCTATAATTAGGGGGCCAAGAGTCACGGTAACGCGTACTGGACAATTATTCAAGTAGTCAAGTGAGAGCACCCAGCCGCTTCTTAGTAGTAGTTTGGTGTACGCACTGTTACTCGCCCGCATCTCCAATAAGGGCATTGGGCGGCCAAGCTTCAAGAATGATCAATGATCAATGAGGCCTTACTCGCCCCTGGAGGGTAGGTATACGGTGTTCGAGATGGAAAGCCTTGACATTCTGAGCGATGCGGCCGATGAGCATTTACTGGATGATCGTTTGGGAAAAGAGCAGCACATATTTGTACCGGTGAAATTCTTCCTGTCAACAATTCATCAGCGCAGACTTTCAAAAGGCAGCCGAGGACGGACAGGTTTTGTCCCCTGTTCGGCTTCTGGCTCGAGCACTCTAAGGCTAGAGACGTGGACTGTGGTCCAGGTTCAACATCAGGCAACCCTTAGAATAGCAACAAGTTGAACAACGACACGTTGGTAATGCTAATTTGCCCCGAAGACCCATCGGACGGATCCCACTAGACAAGTGTATTGGTTAGGTGACGTAGAACACTTCAATAATTAGAGGGATATGGATGTTGCCCACTTCTCAAGCCCCTGCAGCGAGCCACCTTAAACGCTGGCATTCCTCATGGGAGTAAGGTCCGTATCGGATCCTGTGGGATACCTTGTCAACGTAGAGTTAGAAAACACACACGAAGGCGGACCTTTGTCTATGTCCTTTGACTTCCTGCCTTGACAACACTCTTCTTCAGGATGTGAAATTGTGTTGCATGAAACGGTCCCTTAGGAGTCACGAATAATTGTGCGTCCTGCAAGTAACTTTGGGGTTTGCGGCGCAGAGTCATGGTAATGCGTGCTAGAAGTAGATTGCAAAGTAAGAGCGTCCAGCAGTTTCCTAGTAGTAGGTTAGTGTGCGTAGTGTTACTCGGCTACGGCTCCGATATTGACGTGGGCCTTCAAGGATGAGCACAGTCTCGGAGGACGAATATAGAATACATTGAATTGTCGGTCCGACACCATCGAAGATGAGAGTGGTAAGCCTGTACATTCTGAGCGTTATCGAGAGATGCAGCAGTATTGTTTGAGAAAAGAAAAACACGGACCGGAATCGAACAACGTTAACGGAAACAGCCAATGAGGTACGTGTACAGGGTGTCCAAACGTGTCCTTTCGCGTTCGAAAGACGCATCTTGGTTGTACTGGAGTCTACTAGTGGATAGTCTGAAAACATTTGAGGCTCAGTCGCCCTTTGGGCTTGTGTCGTAGAAAAGTAGATTGGAATGACGCTTGTGAAGTTATTTAAGATTCAGCTGATGAACCAATAATGAACTGTAGGTTGAACTCAGATCAGCAATGAAAGAAAAGGCTAATACAAGCTTTTAGCAGCTTATCTTCTGTCCACACGAACATGCATATGAGCATTTGAAGTAAATCAGGAGAGACAAGGCGAACTCAAACCTAAAAATCCTGTTATGTTGGCTTGGATACGATCAACAACAAAAATTCTGCGTCCGACTGATGTCATACACGTTTTGCGTCTCGCGTCCATCCAAGCCAATCCAAGGCTCATTCAACCCATCCTGGAATTGGGTCATAACTGGGCAATGATTATGCTACAAAGATCCTCTGCTTGCTTGTATCACGATTCTCCTCTTTTCTCTGAAGAATCCCCATCAGGCGATGACATTTCTCCAACTTTGCCATGCATATGGGCTCGGAGCCTTACTGTTTATGAACTTCGAAGCAACACACGAAGCACCTCAGCGCGAGCCGAAAGGCCACTTATATACTGCCCTGGCCTTCATGTCTGGGCACATAGCTAGATCGAGGGGCGGCAGCAAGGTATGTGCTTTTTCAGTGAGGGCTTTTCTAGTGACTGTTGTCCTAACTGATTAACCCAGGATCCACTGCCTCGTCAGCTATTACAGAGATCCCACCGCCATCCGCCATTGACAAGCGCGCGCTGAAGTACCAATGCCATCCCTTCCGGCGTCTTGCCCGCGTGTCCCACACCGCTTTCTTCCTAGCGCCGAGATATAGAAGAATCCAAACTGCCTTCAACATCAGCCCCGCATCCCAGGCCACGGCTTTTCTATGAAGGGCTCGTGAATCATTTCCGCAGCTATCATCTCCTCTCCCACCCGCACCCGCACCCCCATCGTTTGCCACCTCAGCGTCTCATGTATTCTATGCCATGCGGGGATGGTGTTCAGATGTTGGTGCGCGCCGGACGAGGTGGAGTTGGGGTTTCGACGTTCAACCCAGAAGTAGAGCGGAGTTAGGGCCCACATGATGTTCTCGTTGTGTGCCAGGTGAAGTAAGTCGTGCTCTGGAATATATTCCCCTAATCTCGCTCACAAGCTCGTCTATAGCGGTCCCTGTGGTTTCAAGCCTTGGCGGGTGGTTGTAGCATTTCCTCTCCCGCACCCGCACCCGCACCCAGTCCTACCATCACAAATGCATCCCTTCCTCCGTCCCAGCTCAGACATGCTGCTCCAGCGCTGAGGGACGTACGCTGGCAGGTGCCTTTGAGAACATCGGTGCTTTGTCCCAACTTCTTTCTTCGTAGGTGCTGGACCTCAAACGCAGGAAGGTTCCACCACCCCTGCCTCGTGTGCGCCAAAACCTCAGGGCCAGCTCGCTCGAGCTGAAGTTCGTAGGCATGTCAGGGGAGGAAGAGAACGATATGCGAAGCACTACGGGAAGGAGCTGCTCTGATACAAAACGGGAAACACCAAGCTTCGAGTGGTAGCTTGCAAGAACGCTATCTCGTTGCCCTCACGTGTCTATAAGATTCGACCTCCTAAATCAGGACGAGCCCCCAACGAATCCCCAGCTGCAAATTCACTTAACTGACAAATTTGTTCCCTGTTCTTCGCTATCCTATCTTCCAGTTCCTTATGTCATCAATGTACTTCTACCATGTCCTTTCTACTTCTTCACCGCTCCATCGAATCATTCCGCTCCTGTCGTCCCGAACTTTTGCACGTTTGGGCAGTATGTCTTTCTATTTAACATTAATTAATTTAACTCCTAATCTCGTTGCTGGCTTGGACCACGCACGATTTACCTCGTGAAGCACCAGCCGCGTTTGCCTGACCGCGCGTGCATTATATCCTCAAGTTACTGCTTGCCTTTTATGGTACCGCAGATCTCTGTTCTTTGTTGTTGCAGATCTCAGTGATTTCGTATATTTTCCATCCCCAACTTCGTTGTTGTATGTTTACTGATTTTGTGCAGCCTTTCAAACCCGCAGGGCAGTGCTACGATGGCAAAAAATATTGATCGAGTCGTTTTCTCCCATGGGCTCCTTTTCAATCGATTTATCCAGTAGGCGATCTTTTTTACTATCTAAGGATCCCGATTCGCAAGAGCACATGATCTCACTAACCGTGCGCACTTTGTCGTCAACCTCATTTGTCTATCGTTGGAACTCGATTTGATGAATGCCTATCCTCATCTCTCCTCGACGTGTGTTGTCTCCACAACTGGAAATACTTCAATGGATTCGAATGGTGTTGCAACGTTGCTAGGCGTCCGCTATCCATCTTCTTGCCTTGACCAAATTTACCGTCCAGATATCCAATAACTTTATTCAACGCTCGTATCCGTGTACTCAAGAACCGCCTGTCATTGATATCTCAAGGTTACCCTCGCCAAGGGGATTTCCAGTACTGACTAGTTATATAGGCGAGAGACGATGATTGTGCTGGATGATTACCCACAGTCCACTGACAGACCAAGGTCTACGTTGCTTGTCCCAATGTCCAACATCCTTCTCGATGACCCGGAACTTGCTGACTTGGCTGGCAACCGGGGAGTGTCCACCTCACGAGACCAAGGCTCCTTTCTGGGAGGATCATTCATGTCGATCCGGCAGGATACATTGTCATTCAATTTCACTGGCAAGTTTCCCAAGAGCGAGTACGGACAGAATTGAATATTATAATTTATAACAGGGGTTTCAATCACAATGTACGGCACCTTCCTCAATGGGCACCTACAGGTCGTGGTGGATGATAAGGAACCAGCTAATATCACACATGCTAAGGGTTCCCTTCTCGATCTCGATGTGTTTTATGCATCCCCTTTGCTGGACAATGCAATGCACAAAGTAATTTTCAGAAATGTCATCGCCACGAAGATCGACTATGCACTGGTGGGAGTTGAGAAGGATACTCCTCTACTGGAACACAAGATCATTGTTGGCAGTGACGACCCAGACATTCAATATCAGGGGCCTTGGTCAAGAAATGCGACTTCCATCAGGGATTTTACCAATGGTTTACATCGAAGGCCCTTTGGAAACTCCACCGCGCAAACTAATTCCAACGTCACAACTACATTTCAATTCCAATTCTATGGTAGGCACTATCCTTCTCCGCGCTCCCATTAGAATCTCTTTGAGCATTCGTTTCACAGGTACATCTATATCAGTTGTTGGAGCAGCCTCTCTCAAAGATTGCGCTACCTTGTGGATCTTTGATGGCCTGGAAACTGTCATCGGACATGTGGGCCAGGACAAGACACGGTTCGAATGGTTTAGCAGGAATTCTATCTTATTAAGCAGTCATACCCTTGAATTTGGAGGGATCAGTAGCCCCGATCTCGATGTCACGGTGACGTTCACACTGGAATACATTATCTACACACCATCTAGAAGCACATTGGATGCACCGCCAAATGGCATGGGTAGCCCTGGAAGTACCAGCTCTTCCTCTACTGGCTCAAACCCGACAATAACTCCTATCAAACCTCCTACGGCGCACAGGCTTTCAGCTGTAGGGATCACCAGTGTGGTGATTGGTGCCGTGGCTGGAGTTGCTGCAGTCTTTCTGGTTTTGATAATCTTCGTGCAAATGAAGAGGCGTGGTACTAAAATAGGAAGCATTGAACAAGGTAAGTTCTACTCGTCATCAATGTTTCCATAATAACTGCGAATATCCGTCCAGTCGATCCATATCCAGTGCCAGTGCATGAGATTCTCCCTGACAACATTATCCAGCATAAAAGCTCAATACCTAGGATAACCGTCGGCCAGGCAAATACCATCGAGATGCACTACATACTTCCCATAGACGCTTCGGGTGGTATAGAACATCGGGGTCTGGTTCAACGAATCATGGGAGCAATCACACGTCGTAGTGGACTGACTCGTGGTATGTCTTCTTCTGAAACTCGAAGCAGAAAGTGCTTATCGGCCATACAGCAGAGCCGTATCGAGGCTTTTCCCACTGGGTTCGTTTGAGCGATCTGATGGTGCAACACAAACCTCCGCTTTCTGACACACACAATGTCTCCGCCATTAATCAGCCTATCAGGGAGGCACGAAATGGTGCACAGGACGAGGATGACAACACGATTGTGACAGGCACAGAGACAGTGGTCGCACAGGAAGGAGATGCGATGAGTCGAGCAGAACATTTGAGGCGTCTGATCGTCGAGGAAGGAGATGCTGTGAGTCGAGCGGAGCAGTTGAGGCGTCTAATCGTCGAGTTCCAGCAGGAATTTGTGGAATCAGTATCGGTGACGTATGCCTGAAACGATAGGATTACGGATATTTGGTACTCAAAATTGAATGTATGATTCAAGGCGTATAGACGAGACCAATTTCCCGGTATTGACGATGTTCTTCTGAAGAATTGGGTTTCGTACATACCACAAAGAATTCGCATGTAGTGTTCCGTCACGAAAACACCACGTTCAAACGTCCACTGGGCCTTCTTTATGCACACCTATGCGAATTGCTTTAGGTTCAGCCAGCGTACTTATCAGCTTCTCGAGGTGTGAGAGATACATAGCGACCCAGAATTGTCATAATTTTGTTTGCTCTGACGGGTTGGCTGGACTTCGGGCCGTACGTAGGGGATAGGAGGATGGGACGAGCCACCACCTTAGTGCCGTTTGGTGTTCCTAGTGTGAGAAAGTTATCGTGTCATGAGACGACCAAGTCGACTCGAGGGCGAAGTGGCTACGAGGCTCGAGGAATGTTATGGCGAGGGGTGCGTGGATCTCGGATTGATCCCGTATCTGCCGCGAGTTTTAGAGTTCAAACGATGTGATGTTCAAGTTGCAAACAGGAATGATAGGGGATAAGCATCAGATGACTCAGGATAACGACGCGTTGTTCTGAGTTACACTGTCACTCTGGCCGCTGTTCGATAAATGGTCGATTCACAGGCTGGACAATAGGATAGTGATGCATTCTAGACATGTAGATCATCAGGTGAGAGCGCCCAACAGCTTCCTAGTAGTGGATTAGTCTATACCGTCCTGGTACGATTACTCGCCCGTGGCTCCTAGTATGGATGTTTAGCGCTCAAGCTTCAAAAGTGATTGGTGGGACCTTGTTACTGTGGGTGTGCCCGGCCGTGTGTGACTAATTGTCGGCGTACAAGCGAGGTGCAAAATCTCCACACAGCCACATTGTGAGTGTCCTTGAGAAATGCAGCAGATGTACTAGTATTATTTGAACGATCGTTCGGGAGAAGAACAGCACGTACTTGTCTCTGGTTCAGCTGACCGAATGATCGTGACGTGCTCGCGAATGAGTGACCCTAAAGATCCAAGAAAGGGCCCTACGTTTATGGCTGTACTGTGGGTCGTGTCGGGACCGTCTTCAGTGATGCTCATCCTGAGACTCGCAGGACGCCGATAACGCTCGTCTTGAGAGTTGTGAAATGGTGTTGCATGGAAAAAGTGCGTTCTAGATCTTGTAATTTTGTGCCGAAGAATTATGATGACAGTTACTGGACAGTGGATCGTCCGAAGCTAAGAACGTCTAGCAGGTCCCCGACATTCATGGAAGTTGAGGATAGTAGGCTTCAGCATTCTGGGCATCATTGAGAAATACAGCGGGTGGTCATGAGTATCAAACAATTGTTTGGGAAAAGAAAAGCATGCGCCGGTGAATCGAATGACGCGAACGGTCCACAAGGGGCAGGTCCGAAACACGTCCTTTCGCATTGAAAAGCCGCATCATGGTTATACCGGGGTCTCCTAGTGGATATATAAACCCCAGTCGCCCTCCGGTCGCGAGGTGCCATAGAGTGTAGTAACGAGGGTGGCCACTGGAATTCAAGAGGCTAATAGACTCAAGTTGAACACCTGACAGGAAGTCTTATAAGCAAAGCCTGATGCGAGCTTTTGACAGCTTGTTTTCTGTTCCCACGAACCTGCATATGGGCCATTGAAGTGGAGGCAGGAGGCTGCAGGAGGACAGAGGTTGGCTTTGATGCGATCAACAACAATTCCGTGCCTGACAGAATTGTCACACATATTCTGCTTCCAGTCAAGTCATCGTGGAATGTGTATTATTGAGCTATAACTGGGCAATGGTCATGCTACGATGATCTTATACCCGTCTTCATCGCGAATCTTCTCCTTTCTCTTCTTTTTTCCCACCGGGCGATGAAACCTCTCCAACTTTGCCATTCATTTGGGCTCGGAGCCTGGTTGTCTATGAAGGCACATACCGAACACCTCAGTGCGAGCTGAAAGAGCTTGGATTTCGTGTCTGGGCACATCACTATGGCTAAATATATAGAGGGGTCGCGACAAGGTATGGTTTTTTTCAGTGACTCGGTTCTCTGAGCGACGCCTTTTGCTGACTGATTCACTGCCCCGTCAGTTAGTACCGAACTCCCGCCATCCACCATCGATGTCTCTGAGCGCATGCAGGATGATGCCTCTACCGCCGTCGACAGTCCGTACCCGAGTTACAATGCTGGATCCATCACACATTTTCAATGACGGGACGAGAAACCATAACTACCTACCCGCACCAGACCTCTCTCCTTCTTCACGTCTCGTGTGTCCCCCAACGAGTTCTTTGCAGTCCGCCAAGCTATGGACGGAGGTGTAGGACTAGTTCGCTCACAACGGGTGTTGGCGAGGTCGAGGTGCCGGTTCCATCTGCGGCTTGCCCTTTCGCTCCTCGAGGAATTTTCACTTCCAGCTGTTTCGTTCGTTTAGGGAGGGTTCATTTCTGCAGGGGGTTGTGTGGTCCGAGAAGAGGGGGCGCCGGATGTAGCTTGTGGAGAGGCGTGGAATGTTGGTGGGGCGAGGGGCAGCGAGGAGAAGCAGACACCGAGACACTGAACACCGAGGGGCGGGTCTCTAGGCGTGGGGCATTGCATCATTCGCCACCGCGTGGATGTCAAATTCAACCCCCTGGGCTTACCTTCATCGATCATCAACCACGATGCACGACCAGATCACCCGGCCTTGAGGGCGGCGGAGCTCCCAGCTGGTTCAACTAAACTTGGGAGATAGAGAGAGGAGCGTCGGGCGCTCTTGTTATTGATCTAAATAAAGGTTCAGGTGAGCTATGAACGCACTCCGGATTCCAACCCATCGCTGACGAGCTCGTCGAGTATAGTAGTCATCATGGTTCCACGTCTGCGTCGTTCTGAGGGACCAGGGTCGCCGACTTTGACCTCAGCCTTCCGACGCTGATGAGGCATCACGAACAATGCACGGCACCCATCCCCTCGATTCCTCTGCGGCCCGCCTCCCCATCCTCATCCACCATGTCGCTGGGTCGTCTATACCACACCCATCATCCCACCCCGCATCGATACCGTGGTCCAGCGCCGAGGTACATAGGACGGTCGGGGACCCATCGATATTTTCTCGAGCTCCAAATGGAGGAAGGGTTCCACCACCTTATGCATGCTCGTTCTTCGTTCTTACTTAGGTGTTTTCGTTCGTTGGGGTTTGGGTTATGGGGAAGAGAATGAGGTGTAGAGCGCGGGGATGCTGCTCTGATACAAGGAGCGGGTGGAAGCGTAGTTTCGAGGTACTTAAAGGGTTAGCGTGCCGTCGTTGTTGATGGTCTAGGTGAAGTAAGTCGCATACCAAATTTCCTGCCCCGCACTGCTGATGAGCTCGTCGTGTATAGTCCACGCCTGATAGTAGTGATATGGAGGTGGTTGCGAAATGCTCTCGGATCCGAGGCCACGGCCTTTCGATGGGAGGCTCGTGAACGTGAACGATGTATCCCTCTTTGCACTCGCATTCCCACCCTCAGCCCAATTATCTCATACCTCCCAGGCTCCCATAACACATCCTGGCCCAGTGTCGACTCATGTCGGAAGCGTCGCTGCTTTTTCCCGAATCCTCTCTTCTTTGGCGCTGGGCCTCCACGTATGCTCGGGCATGGCGAAATTTCGAGACCGGTCCCAAACGAAGGTAGCATGGAGCTCGGAATTGCCGCCGCTTCTTTCTCGTTCGTTGTGTGTATGTCGAGCATGGGGGACAAGATGTAGAGTTCGGCGGGGATGTGGGATGCTGTACAGATACGACACCGAGGATCGAGGGGTACTGGATGTGGGGTTGATGAGGGTTTGATCGGGAGGTAGAGCCCAGACGACATTTTCGTGGCGAAGCAAATCGCACTCCCAAATACCTGCCCTGGATTTCGCTGCGGGCTCGTCATGTATAGCAGTTCCTGTGGCTCCCCAAGTCTTGGTGGGGGATTATAGCATCTCCTTTCTCGCCCGCCCCCACACCCACAACTCTACCATCCCGAATACCTCCCTTTCTCCTTCCCATCTCATGCACGCCGGTCAAGCGCTGAGGCACGTATGATGGAAACATGCCGCTCCAGAGCCGAGGCGCGTATGGTGAAAGGCGCTGCTGGGAACATCGGTGCTCCTTCCCGAATCCTTTCTTCTTTGGTACTGGGCTTTAAATGAAGGGAAGGAAGGGTCCGTCACCTCTGGCTCAGGCATGGCGCAATTTCTGAGCCCTGCCTCTTCTGCGGGGGTTTTCGTTCGTTTGAGAACGAGGCGTAGAGCGCGACGGGGACGTGGGGATGCTGGTCTGAGACGAGGAGCGGGTGGTATCGAGCTTCGAAGGGTGTAGAAAGCTGGGGCGCAAGGGAGGTAGACGGGCGATGGAGAATGCGATGGAACCCAGAGGGAATATGTTCTTGTCATTGATGGTGGTAGTAAGTCGTGCTCTCATATTCCTTCCCCAGATCTTGCTGATGATCTCGTTGTGTCTAGCGGGTACTATGGCAATACGGGCGAGGGGTTGTCCAACTTAGGCCTGAGCTCCGCTTCATTGACTTTGTTTTGCTCCTACGTTACTGTACATGGCCAAGCCATATCAATTTCTTGCCGTTCTTGTGACATTATTCTCACCCAGTTAATCCCCATCTACACATCCGAGCGCTATTGACGCTTCATCTTTGGCACGCCACATAATATCAATAAAATATCATCCACACTCGGCGTGGGTACGTCGGGACGGGTTGCTAGCTCGACTCTAGGTCTGTTTGTCGTTTGTACACGAATGACGGTTTTGATGCAATGCAGCAGGGAAGAGTGGAGGTGGCAGACAGCTAGCTGAAAGTCGCCCAAGCCTCTTTCTGCTCGTGGCTCCTGGACACTTCTGTTGTTGATTTTTCTCTTGAATTCTCCGTTCTCCTTTAGTTCCCCTCCATCTCCCTTGCGCACAGTACTATCTCTTTTCCTACTCGTCGCCGTTCCCCGAGTATACATATCAATCATTGAGTCTCAGTTTGTCTTTGCTTCTCAACTCCCTTTCGCAGCATTCTGATTCTTCGGCTCCTCCACGCCTCGGTTTTGGACCCCATCATGAATCGCCAAGCGGCAGTGCTTCTTGTCCCGACGGGCCCGTGGCTTTATTCCGCCTGGTCCAGCTCCTGTACCTATGTGTTCAATCAGAATTTGGATCGATATCGGATGCGTTGGGGCGTTGCCAATCAGCTAACATCCATGTGAGTTCTCCCTGCGGCTAGATTACCTAGCAGGATATACAACGACTTCGAGTTCCGCAGATGCAAGTGCTGTTCGTGATTCTACAGTCGGCCGATCAGAATCCATGATTCCATCGTAATGATTTACGTTTCACAAGGCTGTCCTCGTCAGGGAGATAGCCTTTACGTTCTGGTTAAGTACTTGGACGATCCCCTGTTCGAAAACCTGGAATTTGCATTTCTCGATCAAGGTATCATGCCCAATATCCTCATTGACGATCAGGAGCTTGCGACGAATCACCATGTGGGGACCTTTGTCAACACGGATCTCGGGCCGTTTTTGGGAGGGACCGCAAGCTACTTCGAAAAGTTCGAAAACTTCACATTTAACTTTACAGGTGCGTCTTAGACAGGGCCAACAAAGCACGGAACCTCAGCTGACAGTTTACACAGGAGTATCCATCTCATTTTATGGTCAACAAGAGGACACCACCTCCAACTCCTTCCAGGTCGTCGTGGATGATGGGGAACCAGCCAATGTCACATTTACAGCGAGCACTGCTCAGTTGTATGTGTTTTATGCATCCCATTTCCTGGAGAATTCGCTGCATAAAGTCGTCTTCATAAGTCTCCCAAGAATTACCATTGACTATGCACTTGTGGGTGTCGAAGATAGTACTCCGCTATTGGGTCACAATGTGATCGTTGGTAGTAATGACCCAGCGATCAAGTATCGAGGGGCCTGGTTCAAGAACTCGAGTGTCCTCCTAGATTCAACATCTAGTTTCAGTCGCACGCCCTTTGGAAATTCCACAGCTCAAACTACCGACAAGTCGGATTCATTCGAATTTGAGTTCTATGGTAGGTTCCACCCATCTTTCCTAACGATCATGATCGCGTTGAACATCAATTTCCGCAGGTACATACATATCAGTTGTCGGGGTCGCGCCTAACAAGGCATGCACTTTGTCCTGGTATTTGGACGATATTGAGACTGTGACTGAGTATGGGGCCCAAAACGGCACACAATTCGAATGGTTCCATAAGAGCTCAGTGTTACCCAAAAATCACAAACTTATCTTCAACCGTTTTTTAATTGATGGTCAAGGACTCGGGCCAGCGATATTCACGTTGGAATATATCATCTATACGCCACCCTGGAGTACGCTAGCATCGCAAGATAATGGTTCTACTGTACCCGGAAGCACTAGCTCTTCTGCTACTCCTGCTGGTCCAACGGCCCCGCCAACTCCGACTCCGGCCACAATTTTGGCTACAACACATAGGTTGTCAAATGCACAAATCGCCGGGGTTACCATTGGCGCTATTGCTGGAATTCTCACGAGTTTTTTAGCTTTCATTCTCGTCCTGCGCCTGAGGCGGCGGACAAAATTTACTGGAGTTGGGGGACTTGAACGAGGTATAGCGTCACACATATGCCGTGGTTCTTATACTTACCACGTTTTGGATCCAGTCACCCCATATATCTTACCTCATGTCGGACGGAGCTATGATTTTAACCAGCACATACGAGGAAAACGGAACAGCTTCGAGGCACACTATTTTCCTTCAACAACGGGTGGCGCAGAGCCTCGTACCGTCTTTCAAAGGGCCATAGGAGCAGTCATGCGTCGCAGTCACCATACTCATGGTACGTTTTGTTAGCGTCTGAGCGTCATACTAGGCGCTCACCAGCCACGCAGCCGAACCGTTTCGGGGCCTCTCACACCCCATTTTGCCAAATGATTTACTGGAACAACACAAAACTCCAGTTTCTTATCACCGTCCTAGTCCCGCTGTCGATCGGGCTATCAGTGAAGTTCGGGATCTAGAACGGTTTCAAGATGATACTACAAGCATGACGGCGACTGTGGTTGCGCAAGAAGGCGATGCGAGGAGCCGAGCTGAGCACTTGAGGCAATTGATGGTGGAGATCCAGCGGGAACTTGCAGAGTCAGACTCAGTGGTGAACGCGGACGTTTGAATGTGTCAGCAGGGTAGTGGAGTTGGTCTTTACAAAGGTGTTCTGTATATCCCAAATGTCTATCACAGGCTTGCGATTACACTTTGGAGGGGGGCATTATGTTGACTGCATGCTGACGTGGGTCGCCTACGTTGCAGGCCTCGAACTCATGGGAAAATGTGGCCTAGAATATTTGTGGTACTGTCTAGGATGAGCACATAACTTTTGCCGTGGCAGTGCAGTGCCACTGCAGGACTTCTCCCGTGCAGTCCCGTGCGGTTGTCGGATAATTGCCATGTTCTCCAGTGCAATTGCAGGACGTTTGCAGTGCACATGGACCATTGACGTGTGGAAACAGGTACATCCAGTGAACGACTCGGAATTGAAGCCACGAAACATGACATATAGAGACAATGAAGTGTGGATGAAGATTGCGCCTCCTGGTCTTCACTATGGCCTTGATGGCGATAATTGTTTGAAGTCCAGAATAACTGCCTGTATATACTGAGGTGATTCGTGAATGTCTGCTGGTGGATACTGATCAAGAGATGAGGCGATATATGAAATCTCGATCAAGGAAGGAGCCATATGATACCGATCCCATACCGATCGCCTGTCAAATTTTCTCCGCAGTATACAACCAATCAAGACCTCCACGCCCGCGGGCAGTCATGAAAATTTCAGTTTTACCCTTTCTAATGATAAGGGTGTCTCCGACACAGGCACAACCAGATAACGGTGGCGCAAAATCACCAAAGCGCATCACAAAATGTAGTGGTATGGATTGTGGCACTGTAGAAAAGTATATAAGTACGTGTTCACTGTTCATGTAATCACTAATTATCAAAGGAATTGCAGGAAGTACATTGTCGCAATGAGACAGCCAAGGTCTAATTGAAAATAGCCCAAGGAAGGTTATGATAAGGGCATAGTTGATCTCTGTTGATTGACCCGTCAGACCCAATTGATGTGATATTCAGGCTGCCACCGAGGAGGAGTATGGATTGGCGTGCCAGAACGAGCACCGAGGTGAATTAGGGGATGTGATCATGTAAATGGACAGAGTGTAGCGCCCCATTCGCAGTGTAAACATGTGGGAGGCTTTATCGTAAAATCAGAAGGTTTCAAAACACGAAGGCATCGGGCCATTCCAGTTCACACACTACTGGTCGGCATTGTGGCACAGTCCAAGATGTGCCTAGCCCGACGGGCTCAGTCAGCAGCGCCGATTGTTATCAGTATACTGTACGTGTATGACTATACTCATAGGAGTGGCTAAAGCTGAGGTCCGTGTAATGGTCTAGAACACAATTGGCGCTCAGGATGATCGTACTATCCTTACGTTGGAAGTTAGGTAATGAATGTGGCTGGACGAGATTTTCGGGAGCGCATTACCAAAATGGGAATAGCTGTGTATGTTATGTTTTAAGGCTATGTGGGTCATCACCGCAACATCACCGTCCACACCTATGGTTAATGGACTGTTCCGAACACATCGAAACTAAGCAGTACCACTTTAATATATAAAGCAGCTGTAATCAGAGATGAAGCGCTTTTCCCTGCCTTTCTCCACCAAGGTCCTCTTCCCCTCTCCTCATCGACAACTGTTAAAGTGATGTCGAACATCAAACAGGGATCAGTTGATGGTGAGAAGTTCAACGATGTGGCCTACGCAATCAGCACCCGCCGTCGCGCTGCGCTCCAGGAAATCGACGATGCTCCATTTAGGTATTTACAGCTCCATTAAGTCTCGATTAAATCGTTCCTCACGTGGCGTAGCATGTTCCATGCCAAGGTCTGCTTAGTCGCTGGTGCAGGATTCTTCACCGACGCGCGAGTACTATTCATCTCGATTATGATCTTGTGTACTGATGTTTTCTCTTCAGCTATGACACCTTCGCCATCAACATCGCCTCCGTGATGTTAGGTTATGCCTATGGCACTAGTTCCCCCCTGAGCGGGGTCGGCCAACAGTTAAGCAAAGCCCAGGATCTTGGGATCAAGGTCGCCGCTCCCGTCGGCACCCTCTTTGGTCAACTTCTCTTCGGGTGGTTGGCTGACGTTGTCGGCCGCAAAAGGATGTGTACGTATATTTCCCTCCTTATATCGATCTTACAGTTTATCAACGCCCTTCCAGATGGCATCGAGCTTATGATCATCATAATAGCGACGTTCGCGCAGGCTGTGTCCGGTGGCGGTCGTGCTGTTGGGATCATCGGTGTTCTTGTTATCTGGCGTTTCCTGGTGAGTGAACAAATGACGCATTATCCGTGTGATTTACTCACAACCCTCTCAGCTCGGCATCGGTATCGGGGGGGACTACCCGCTCTCTGCCGTTATCTCTTCCGAGTTCGCGCCCACTCATATTCGTGGGCGCTCCATGGTTGCCGTTTTTGCCGCGCAGGGTTGGGGTAACTTCTGTGCGTCCCTTCCCTATCAAGAAATGTGCTTTTCTGACCTACATCATTAGTCGCTACACTTGTCGCGTTTATTGTTGTCTCTGCATACAAGAAGGCTCTCCTCGACGACCCTAGCCTCGTCGACTTCATGTGGCGTATCCTCATCGGTCTTGGCTGCGTTCCCGGTGTTTTCGCTCTCTACTTCCGTCTCACCATCCCTGAAACTCCCCGCTTCACCATGGATATTGAGCGCAACGTTCACCAGGCCACGGAAGATATCAGGAATGTCCTCACTATCGGCAACTCTGCCGTCGATCCCGATACACCCGTCCAGCGCGCTAACGCCCCCAGGGCCAGCTGGGCTGATTTCCGCAAGTACTTCGGTCAATGGAAGAACATGAAGGTTCTTATTGGCACATCATGGTCGTGGTTTGCTTTGGGTGTGTTCAGCGTTGTCCAGACCTGAGTCCTGAGTATCCATTCTCATGATTTCGGCTACAGATATCGCCTACTTTGGACTTGGCCTCAACTCCTCTATCGTGCTCAATGCGATAGGTTTCGGTACACCTACGTCGGGTATCACGGGTTCCCAGCTCGTTTTCGACAACTTGAATAACATTTGCATCGGAAATTTGATACTTTCGGCTGGTGGCCTGATCCCCGGATACTACTTCTCCTTCCTGTTCATCGACCGCTGGGGACGTAAGCCCATCCAGCTCATGGGCTTCATCGTCCTCACCATCCTCTTCGTCATCATGGGTATGTTGCTGACGTACTTGGCGTCTCTCGATCTAATCTCATTCTCTTACAGGCTTCGGCTACGACAAGCTCACCCACACACCCGCTGCAACGAAGGGCTTTGTCGTTCTCTACTGCCTCGCCAATTTCTTCCAAAATTTTGGCCCAAATACGACTACTTTCATAATTCCCGGAGAGGTTTTCCCCACCCGTTACCGTTCCACTGCCCACGGTATCTCTGCCGCAAGCGGCAAGCTCGGTGCCATCATTGCTCAGGTCGGCTTCGCGCAGCTCAAGGATATCGGAGGGCCCGATGCCTTCTTCAAGCATATGTATGTCTCCCACTGCGCATGTTGCTGAATCTAAACTAATATATTGTTCCCAGTCTCGAGATCTTCGCTCTATTCATGTTGACCGGTGTCTTCTCGACGCTCCTGCTCTCTGAGACCAATGGCTTTAGTCTCGAACAGCTCTCTAACGAAGACCAGGAGGGTTTCATTAAAGGTAATTAGAAAATATCTCCTTTCTTGCCACTTCGTGGTGTTGAAGTCATTCCGCTTCAGGGATTGTCAGAGACGCGGTCGTAAGAGATGGCCTTATCGTCACAACGAGAACATCCTCCTGAAGGCCAGGCGCACTTCCTTACCTCTACGTTCACATATCCATAGGACATAATTCGTGGGTTTTTTGCATGCTCTCATTTACATACCACTGGAAGTATCCCCTCGTACTGTGTACATATACCAATGACGACTCTCATTATTGTTTACAAGCGATAGCGGCTTCGCTGTGCCTGCTACATTGCCACTGTTATTCATCAATCAACTGCTGGTGGATAGGCAAGGAGTCGGCGCGGGCCCAAGCTATTACGAGCCTATCGATAGGCAGCAACCAATTTTCCATGTTTGTCCCAACTTTGATTCGTTCGAGCAAACATACACTATTTTTAGCCACGTTGAACTTGCATTAACATGACGCTTCAGTGGCTCTGGCTTTGCATTCTTAAACATGCGCCGGCACATCTCGAAAGACGTGAAAGAACTTGTTCTCCACATGAACAAGCATCCTGGACGACCCGGGTGAAGATTCCTTGGGGCGACAAGGTATGGGCTTTTTCACTGACACTCTCTTCGGAGTGACGCGTTTTGCTGACTGATTCACTGCCCCGTCAGTTAGCATCAAATTCCTCCCGCCATCTACTATCGATGCCTCTACCACCGTCGACAGTCTATACCTAAGTTATAAAACTGGATCCGTCATACATTTTTCGATGAGACCCCTCCCCTGCTTTGCGCCTCGTGTGTCCCACGCCAACTTCTCCGCGATCCAGCGCCAAGCTACAGATGAAGGTGTAGGACTACTTCGACACAACGGATATTGGCGAGATCGAGGTCCCATCTACAGTAAATCCCCACCATGACGAAATATTGGAAGCCGCCCTTTCGTTCCTCGAAGAACTTCGTTTCCAGCTGTTTCGTTTGTTTGGGAAGGGTTGACCGCCGCAGGGTGTTGTGGGGTTCTGAGGAGGCGTAGAATGTTGGTGGGGCGACGGGCAGCGAGGAGATGCAGACACCGAGACACCGAACGTTGAGGGATGGGTCCCCGTGCATGGAGCATTGCGTCATTCGCCACCGCGTGGTTATCAAACCCAATCCCCCGTTCTTGGCTTCATCGATCATCAAGAGGCGGAGCTCCGAACTGGTCCAACTACACTTCGGAGGTAGAGAGCGGGACGTCTAGCGTTTTCGTCATCGATCTAAATAAAGTTCAGGTGAGCTATGAACGCACTCCGGATTCCAACCCATCGCTGACGTGCTCGTCGGGTGTAGCAGGCACTATGGTTCCACGTCTCCTTCGTTCTAAGGAACCAGAGTCGCCGACTTCGACCTCACCCTTCCGACGCTGGTGAGGTGTCACGAACGATGCACGGCACCCATCCCCTTGATTCCTTAGCGGCCCGCCTCCCCATCCCCATCCACCACGTCATTGGGTCGTATACCCCACACCGCATCGATGCCGTGGGCCAGCGCCGAGGTACACAAGGCCGTCGGGACCCATCGATATTTTATTAAAATGGAGGAAAGGTTCCATCACCTTATGCATGCTTGCTGCTTCGTTACTAGGCGTTTTCGTTCTTTCTAGTTGGGGTCGGGGGGAAGAGAATGCAGTGTAGAGCGCAGGGATGCTGCTTTGATACAAGGAGCGGGAGGAAACGGGGGTTCGAGGCACTTCATAGAGTAGGTCACGTACCAAAATTCCTGCCCCGCACCGCTGACGAGCTTGTCGTGTATAGCCCGGGTCTGATAGTAGGTGGTTGCGGAATGCTCTTCGATCCGAGGCCACGGCCTTTCGATTACGGGCTCGTGAACGATGTGTCCCCCTTTGCACCCGCACTCCCACTTTCAGCCCAACCATCTTGCACCTCCCAGCCTCCCAAAGCATATCCTGGCCCAGTGTTGAGCTATGTCAGGAGCATCGCTACTTTTTCCCAAATCCTTTCTTTGGCGCTGGACCTCCACGTAGGCTCGGGCATGGCGAGATTTCGAGAGCGGTCTCAAATGAAGGTAGCATGCAGCTCGGAATTGCCGCCGCTTCCTTCTTGTTTGTTGTGGGCATGTCGAGCATGGGAGACAAGATGTAGAGCACGGTGAGGATGCAGGATACTGTTCAGATACGACACCGAGGATCGAGGGGTGCTGGACGAGGGGTTGATGCGGTTCGATCGGGAGGTAGAGCCCAGACGTCATTTCCATGGTGAAGCAAGTCGTGCTCCCAAACACCTGCCCCCGATCTCGTTGACGGGCTCGTCGTGTATATCGGTCCCCGTGGCTCCCCAAGTCTTGGCGGGGGATTATAGCATATCTTTTCTCGCCCGCCCCCGCACCCACAACTCTCCCATCCCGAATACCTCCCTTTCTCCTTCCCATCTCATGCACGCTGGCCCAGCACTGAAGCACGTATGGTGGAAGGTGCCGCTTGTAATATCGTTGCTTCCTCTCTAATCCCGTCGTGCCGAGCCCCAAAGGAAGAAAGGTTACATCGCCTCTGGCTTTGCAGGCGAAATTTTCGGAACCTATCGCTGGAAATTCTGGGGCCTGGCCATCGCTTCTTTCTCTCTCTCTTTCTCAGGGGTTTTCGTTTGTCCTTGCGCCAGGAGGAAGAGAATGGAATGTAGGCCGATGGGGATGTGTGGGATGATCCGATATGACACCTAACATTGAGGGGCGGGTGTTGAGGGTTCGACGTTCGATCAGGGAGGCAGAGGAGCATTGGTGCCCAGACGGCGTTCTCGTGGTGATGTAAGTCGTGCTCCCTGATCCCCTTCCGGATCTCGCTCACGAGCTCATCTATAGCGGTCCCTCTCTCTCGCCCGCACACACACCAGACCCACAGCCCCTCCATCTCAAATGCCTCCCTTGCCTCCTTCCCATCCCATGCATGCTATTCCAGAGCCGAGGCGTGTATGGTGGAAGGCGCTGCTAAGAACATCGGCGCTCCTTCCCGAATTCTTTCTTCTTTGGTGCTGGGCTTCAAACGAAGGCAGGGAAGGGTCCATCACCTCTGGCTCGACCATGGCGCAATTTCTGGGCCCTGCCTCTTCTGCGGGCGTTTTTGTTCGTGTGAAAACGAAACGTAGAGCGCGGCGGGGATGTGGGGATGCCGGTTTGAGACGAGGAGCGGGCGGTATTGAGCTTCGAAAGGTGTAAAAGCTGGGGTGCAAGGGAGGCAGAGGGGCGATGGAGAATGCGATGGAACCCAGATGAAATGTTCTCTTGTCATTGATGGCGGTGGTAAGTCGTGCTCCCATATTCCTTCCCCAGATCTCGCTGATGATCTCGTTGTGTCTAGCAGGCACCGTGGCCGCTAAGTCTGATACGGGCGAGGAGTTGTCTAACTTAGGCCTTAGCTCCGCAATCGAGGCCACGGCCTTCCAATATTGGAGAGGCCACGCGCACAAACAATATGGGGAGCTACTATCCCCTCCATTTATCTGGCCACTCCGTGTACATTGCGAACCCCCCCTCCTCCTTTGCTTCTCGTCCATCCTAAACCTCCTGGTCTAGTGCCGAGGCACGAATGGTGGGAGGCGGCACTGTTCTCGTGCGTCAAATCACAAACACAGGTCCATCATGTCAGGCTTGGGCATGGCGAAAATTTGGGACGAGTTTTTTCGAGCAGATATTTGCGGGGGTGTTGAGGGAGAAAGAGAACGATATGTAGAGCACGACGGGAAACACTGCTCTCATATAAAGAGCGGGCGATACCGAACTTCGAGTGGTGGGTCGGTGGCTTCTGGCCAATGGGAAGCACCACCTCGTTGCCCTCGCATGTCAATCTGCTTCGGCCTTCCATCTTTCGTCGACTTGATGTCCACTCTTCGAGTCTACATCGCCCCGTCGCCCCTGCCTTGAGGACGGCGGGTTGCGTAGGCCCCTCGGTTGCCTGGATGCTACGTGCTATTGATTCTACACTCTTGTCTGACTTCGACTTCGACTTCATCCCCCGTATTTGAGGACACAGTTTCTCGATGGCGGACTCGCGAACGATACCCTCCATGACTCTGCAGCCTGATCATCCCAAACAACCCCTCCCCTTTCGTTTTCCCCTCCTATCTCCTACACGTCCTGATCCAGCGCCGAGGTATCAATGATGAAAGACGTCGGGGAGCCACCACCAATCGAGCTTCAATCGAAGGAAGTTGTTCTCAGATATCTTCACTTGTTCGTTGCGAGTTGTAACCCCAGGAGGAGAACGAGTTGTAAAGCGCGACGGGGATGTAGGGATGCTGCGCAGATACAAGAAGCAGCAGACAGCGGTATCCGATGTGTTGTTTCGACACCGAGCTTTTGGGGGCGGCAGAAAGGGGCGTTGGGGCCTGAACAATGTTCCCGCCGTTAATGACGGTGTCAGGTGAAGCTCGCGGACGCGCTCGTCATGTGTGGCTGGCGTCGCGGCCCTTGACGTTGATATATGGGATGAAGAGTAATAACAATTGCGCTTTATGAGTTATGCCTCCAGTTCGAGAAGACGCTCGAACTCGAGGCTGACATCCACTTTAGCATCAAAAGGAGCTTGGGTTGGCACGTTGATAAGTACCTAGATTGGTATACAGCGCATATGGTATTTGGCCATCTCGTCTCAGTCAGCCCAGACAAGAACCACAACTTTCCGTGACCTCAAATATAAGAAGGACCGACTTTGGAGAGTTGGATTAAGAATGGATATTCAGAATGTGTAGTGATATCTGGTAAGTAAGAAAAAGCCAGCATCGTTTGAAGATGACGACAGGGAGATTCGAACTCCCGCCCCGAAAGACTAGATGAGGTATAACCTGATTCTAGCGCCTTAGACCGCTCGGCCATGTCGCCCTGAATTATCAGGGCAGATCCTGTCCTCTCAATGAGGCCGTGTGCCTTCAATGAGACAACGCCCAACCCCCGATCCCAACCGACCGACTCTAGGATCTCGAAGCCTGCAGTTTGATTGCAGTTGGGGGCGACTTGGATGCTCTCATCAGCCTTGCTATCACCTGTAAAGCTTTCACAGGTAGGATTGCCTTTCTTGGACCAACCCCACCTTTGAGGCCTATACCTAGTAGGCTTGATCGCCTCTACAGATATTGCATCGGAATACGTCTGGAGGGCGTCACCAACACTTGAACCTCTCGTCCAGGTCATGCCAGGCAATTTATGGGCGATAATTCACGAATCACCATCCTGACACCGAAGTGTCTATTCTAGTATGAATCAGGCAGGATGTAGCGGCATATTCCGTGTTTCCCACTCACCTCTGCGTCTTTCCCGGATTTTCGTTCGGGCCCTTGTCCGAAAGGGGAACCATCAAATAGGTACGCAATGCTAGCGCATCAGTCACCTATATATAAGTACGATTATCGAGAATCCATCGTGTTGCTCTCAATCCTCAATATACAATTTTCTGTCCTACTTATGTCGTTTCGTGGGGGGACGGCTAGCACAGGTGTGATAGACTGATGACAGAAAAATTTGAACCCGCGCCGCGGCGCTTCCTGCTTGACTTTTGGCCCCTATCTCGTGGATCTCGTCCTCTTCACTGCTTCCAGCGAGATCTGGGGTTTCGAATGCATCGCTATTGGGGAAATTGTTTCTATCTCGGTAAACTTGTCTGCTCTCAGCACTAACTTCCATTCTTGATTCTTCCAGATGGCTGATATGTGCTTTTAGCCCAAATTCTCGCGAGTCGCATATCCAGGAGTACGTGTTTTCTGACATGATTTCGCTATCACTGACTAGTATCGTCACATCACACAGTTCACAGGCCACCTCGTCTTTGGCTTTGAATTTGACAAGATTCACCTCTGCCAGAAGCTCGCGGATGATTAGTTGGGGCTCCTGTGCTTTCTGATAGGTAAGTCACGCTCTGCGGTAACGATCTTCAAGAGGAACTGAATGTTGTCAATTATTTCATCTGCAGATGGGTTCAAGGACTCCCAGAGAACATTTAGTGCTGTTTCGATGTCTGAATGTTGGAAAAACTATGTAGGCTTCCCGGTGAACTGGTCGCGAACTATCTCTGGTCTAAGCGGATAGATGTGAGCGCCGTCAATGCTGGACTTAAACATATTTGTTTGACCAGGCCCAGGTGCAATTACCATCGTCATCAAGGGGTGCTCGTACAAGATCTAGGATTTGAACTGCAGCCGAAACGATACGTGGGCCCGAAGTAGCTTCAAGATCGGTGGAATTCACTGACACCAGATTCTGTCTTGAAATTCCTTGCCGAAAGCTGAGGATCTCTGCAGCGGCCACGCAGATGTGATCCCCTGTGCGAACGAGCACTGCGGCTAGATCACCGCACTTCACGGATTCGTTATCCTCGCCATTAGTTCGTTTAGAGTAACCGTTCGGCGGATGGTCTGATCGACTGTGATGCCTTGTGCTCGCAGATTTCTTGTTGTGGATTTACGCGCATGTTCGGACATTTTAGTCTGGAAGCAATGAGTGCGTTAATATGGAACTTTTTGCCTCCTTCCTCCAAGTACTGTGTGCTGCGAAGATTTGGTATGGGTGCCTGAGAGAAGGATTTGGACTTGTTTCGGGGGGTGGGCAAGGATCGCCGTGGGATTGACTCGCTGGGACGGCTTAATAATGATTGTAGGGGGAAGGATTACAGGATTGGGTTACTACGAAAGAAGATGAAGAGTTCTATCACCAGAAGCTCGCCTACGATCCCCCGAGAGCATGTCGACCATGAAAGATGTGCGCAAAAGACAGGCAAGAAATAACGTGTGCATCGATAATGGTGGCCGATGCGCTGCTTACTATTCGATGGTTCCCCTTTTGGACAAGGACCGAACGAAAATCCGGGAAAGACGCAGAGGTGAGTGGGAAACACGGAACATGCCTTGCCGCCCTGGTATGAATCAACCCTAATTCAGAATTCCTTCATTGGCGAGTCACTTATTTACTTTATCTATTGTTATTTTTTTTGGCAGACAGTATTATCTTTTAACGTCTGTTGTCAGTATAAAGTAACAAACTGAAACTAACAGATGTGTAGATAGAATCCAACGAGATTCGTAAATCTTCAACTTGGTACATACCATGAGTTACGTAATATCGGAATTTGCCGCATTTCGTTGTCGTTACCTTTTCTGCAACTCAATGATCAATCGAACTCCATCAACAACCGTGCACTTCAGGCAAGTCTCTATGCATCTGATTCTTCTAGTTGTCCAAATTGAAATTTATAGGAAACTGGATTGCCAGGGCGCATGGTCTACATGATGTCCATGTTACACTCACCCCACTTATGACCTGGGATGTGGGCTCTGCACCTCCTCTCTACAATTGGGATTTGAGCAAGTGGGCCGAGGGAGTGGAATGGATGGGGAGACCTGGGAGACCTGCACGGTATGTTGAATTTTGAGCCCTTTGGAGGCCAACTTTACTCAGCTTACCTTTATCATATCTTTTGGCCCTATGTATGACTATCTATAGGCCCGTCGAGCTTGTCTGGACCCGAACTACGCCCCTTCGTCACACGCCGCGTCCCGTTTTCACTGCGACCCCAACGCCCCTGTGCGTCTCGCGGAAGGCGCTCGTAAGCCCAACGTGCCCGTGAACCGCCTAGAAGCTGTATGCGGATGCTCGACATTGTCCAATCACGCCCGGCCGAAGCGCGCCTCGTGTATTGGTAGCCAGTCTAAGGCGGTCTTCACATGAGAAGCACTGAGCTTTTAGCGCCCCTGCCATGCAGGTGGCCACAAAATTTCTTGTTTTGTGCGGCTGGTGGCTCATACGTGTTTCGAGGTTCCGCTGCCCTTCAAACAACCATGAACACCCCGTCCGTTCCCGCTCCCGCCTTCACGCTTTCATAAATCCTCACGATTCCCGTTCACCATCGAGAGACCATCGATTTCGAATGGCGCCACCAGCCCGCAACCCCATGAATCACCCACAAGCTCGCCCCGTCACCCGCTGCCCACTAAGGACGACCGACTACTAAGGCTACGAATAGCCTCTGTTGCCTTAGTTACCCCCCATAATGAAGCACACCGTACACGTTCGGCGGTTGGCGCGCCGCATGCGTAACACACTATCCCCACTGTAGAGTACAGAGACAAGGTACAACTTATCATTGGCGGCGCCCTCCTTAATTTTGACATCATGTATTCCTTTCTGTACGTGATGATTACATTTGAACTTGTTTTTGTGTTGGATCAGTGCAACTACCGTTATCATTGTGAGAGAGTGACCGTAAGTAGGTTTGTTCTGTCAGTTCTGCCAAGACTCTTGGGTTCTAATAGAGCTAGATCTCGGACACGCCATGCCTCGCATTGGCCCATACTCGCACGTAAGCACGTAAGATGAAGATAAGTAAACGGGTGGCACATCTCATCAGCCCTATTCCTTCCGGAGGTAGCGTTCCTGAATCTCAGAATAACAATCGAACAATACCAGTACAATACCTCATCCTGACAGATTGCCGACAGTAGATGTCAGTGAACAGTGCCTGAAGAACCTACCTGACGGCATTGATAGATGGGATGAAGATAAATTGAGAAAAGGTGGGTGTAACCCGACCCCGAGAGTCTGCGGAACAGCATCGACACCGTAGGCCCCAGACTGGGTAGGTATCAGTAAGCCGTTTGAGGCTAGTTGCTGGGTGTCTGAAGGCACGTTAACTTACAAGTATTTGATAGATCAGCCGCCCTTCTAAGTTAGAGGTAGGATCAATCACGCTATACTTGTAATGAGCTGGGTGTGATCTATGTTATGTGGGAGAATTCACCGTCCACAGCTATAGCTCATGGACCGTTCCGGACGCATCGAAACCAGAAAATACCGGCACTTCGATATATGAAGCAGCTGGAATTAGAGGTGAGCGCTTTTCCTTGCCTTTCTCCACCGAGGTCCTCTTCCCCTTTCCTCCTCGACAGCTGTTACAATGATGTCGAACATCGAACAGGACTCGTCCCGAGAATCAGTTATTGCTGAGAAGTTCGACAATCTGGCCTACAAAATCGACAGTTGCCGTCGCGCTGCTCTCCAGGAAATCGATGATGCTCCATTCAGGTATTTACAGCTCCATTAAGTCTTCGATCAAATCGTTCCTCACGTGGCGTAGCATGTTCCACGCCAAAGTCTGCTTGGTTGCTGGTGCAGGATTCTTCACCGACGCGCGAGTACTATTCATCTTGATTATGAACTTGTGTACTGATGTTTTCTCTTCAGCTATGACACCTTTGCCATCAACATCGCCTCGGTGATGTTGGGTTATGTCTATGGCACTAGTTTCCCCCAGAACAAGGTGGGTCAACAGCTGAGCAAGACCCAGGATCTTGGGATCAAGGTCGCCGCTCCCGTCGGCACCCTCTTTGGTCAGCTTCTCTTCGGTTATTTGGCTGATGTTGTCGGTCGTAAAAGGATGTGTACGTTTACTTCCCTCCTTTTGTCGATCTTACAGATTGCTAACGCCCTTCCAGACGGTATCGAGCTCATTATTATCATCGTTGCGACATTTGTGCAGGCTATGGCCGGTGACGGTCATGCTGTTGGAATCATCAGTGTTCTTGTTGTCCTGCGTTTCCTGGTGAGTGAACAAGCGACGCATTATCCGTGTTCTTTACTCACAGCCCTCTCAGATGGGCATCGGTATCGGGGGCGACTACCCTCTCTCTGCCGTTATCTCTTCCGAGTTCGCGCCCACCCGCATTCGTGGACGCTCCATGGTCGTCGTTTTTGCTGCGCAGGGCTGGGGTAACTTCTGTGCGTCCTTTTTCTATCAAGAGAATGTACTTTTTCTGACGGACATAATTAGTCGCTGCCCTTGTCGCGTTTGTTATTGTCTCTGTATACAAGGAGGCTCTCCTCAACGACCCTGGTGTCGTCGACACCATGTGGCGTATCCTCATCGGTCTTGGCTGCGTTCCCGGTGTTCTCGCTCTCTACTTCCGTCTCACCATCCCCGAAACTCCCCGCTTCACCATGGATATTGAGCGCAACGTTCACCAGGCCACGGAAGATATCAAGAATGTCCTCACTATTGGCAACTCTGCCGTTGATCCCGATACACCCGTCCTGCGCGCCAACGCCCCCAAGGCCAGCTGGGCTGATTTCCGCAAGTACTTCGGTCAATGGAAGAACATGAAGGTTCTCATTGGTACATCATGGTCATGGTTCGCTTTGGGTGTGTGTTTAACGTTGTCCAGACCTGAGTCCTGAGTGTCCATTCTCATCATTTCGGATACAGATATCGCCTATTATGGCTTGGGTCTCAATTCGTCCATCGTGCTTAATGCCATCGGTTTCGGTACACCTACGTCGGGTATCAAGGGTTCCCAGCTCATTTTCGACAACTTGAATAACATTTGCATCGGAAATTTGATCCTTTCGGCTGGTGGCTTGATCCCCGGATATTACTTCTCCTTCATGTTCATCGACCGCTGGGGACGTAAGCCAATTCAGCTCATGGGCTTCATCATCCTCACCATCCTCTTCATCATCATGGGTATGTGGCTGACGTTTATTAGGCGTCTCTCAATCTAATCTAAGTTTCTTACAGGCTTTGGCTACGACAAACTCACGCACACACCCGTTGCAGCGAAGGGCTTTGTCGTTCTCTACTGCCTCGCCAATTTCTTCCAAAACTTCGGCCCTAATACCACTACTTTCGTGATTCCCGGAGAGGTTTTCCCCACCCGTTACCGTTCCACTGCCCACGGTATCTCAGCCGCAAGCGGAAAGCTTGGTGCCATCATTGCTCAGGTCGGCTTCGCGCAGCTCAAGGATATCGGAGGAACCGATGCCTTCCTCAAGCATATGTATGTCTCCCACTGCTCATGTTGCTGAATCTAAACTAATATATTGTTCCCAGTCTCGAGATCTTCGCTCTATTCATGTTGACCGGTGTCTTCTCGACGCTCCTGCTCTCTGAGACCAATGGCTTTAGTCTCGAACAGCTCTCTAACGAAGACCAGGAGGGCTTTATTAAAGGTAATTAGAAAATATCTTCTTTCTTGCTATTTTGTGGTATTGAAGTCATTCCGCTTCAGGGATTGTCAGAAACACCGTCATAAGCGATGGCGTTATCGTCACAACGTAAACATCCTCCTGAAGACTAGGCACATTCGAAAATATCCTTACTTTACCTTCATATATCTGTAGCATACTTCGTGGCTTTTGCATACTCTCATTTACATATCAAAAGTAACCCTTCGTACTGTGTACACACACCAATGTCGACCATTGTTTACAAGCGATAGCAGCTTCGCCGTTCCTGCTACATTTCCACTGTTATTTATTCATCAACTGCTGGTGGATAGGTAAGGAGTCGACGCGGGCCCAAGTCTGTCTTTGAATCAAGTGGCTCTACTAGTGATCCCAGACCTCTGACGGTACAGGACGACAAAATTACGAGCGCACATAGGTGCTTACGGTCTACAGAAGGTAGATTTGTAATATAATTTCCTGAGGCATAGCGGAGAAGACAATAAAAGTTGAAAGTTTGTGTGGGACCTCGAGAGAGCCCCTATCTGAGTTCAAGAGCTGGCAGTTGAGATTGACCAAGAGATGGGTTCTTTATTTGCAAAATAACTCTTGTGGGCGCGAGAAAACGCGAGCTCGAAATGGTACATACGAGTTCACCAGAGCGATTTGGCAGGTCAACGCAAATCTCCGATTCCTAACGCGCATAGTGTTCCCGCGATCGGTCAGCCTATCCGAGTCATCGAAACACGAGATGTAGGAGAAGATGTGAATGCAACCTTACGTATGACGGCCACCGTTGTTGCGCAGGGAGGCGATGCCAGGAGTCGAGCAGAGAACTTGCGGCGTTTAGACGGTGAAATATGGATTGTAAACACTGTTCATTTCATTACCTGGTATTCACAACGAGGTTCGGCAGCCATACAAGCTTCTATATCTCCAAAACAGAGCTAGGGTCACGATTATCTAGGCCCCACGAGATGTATGATTAGCTACGACAGACGCCAGCGCACAAGGCGCACGAACATAACATGTAGGGGCTTACCTTCAGCGAGTCTTTGGAGTGGTGCATGGCACAAAATTTATAGACTGTTATATGTGTAACCAAAATACGAACCTCATGCAGACGCAAAGGGATAATGAGAGGGAGATTCGAACTCCCGCCCCTGGAGAGGCCAAATAATAGAGCACCCCAGTCTGGCGCCTTAGACCACTCGGCCAACTAACCAGTGTTAGTTAGCAGCGCAGCTTACTTGTGCTACCCGTGGAACCTGTGTGGAGCTGTCGAGGCAAGGCTCGCGGGCACCCCTGCATCTGAGAGAAGGAAGTGGGGCCCGATTGCCAATGGGGTTACTCGCGCCACCATTGGCGCTGAGTTGCACAGCCTCACATAACGTCATGGTATCATTACGCGATGCCGAGACACTGGAAACCTATATAAACGTGGTCTCAAATTCTGGAGCCGTAACTCAAATCATGACTACAATCCATCGCATGCCCTCGAGCGAGCGGGCGAACAAAGACAAGTCCGCTTATGACAAAAATTCGAACAATCCATTCAGAAATCAGACTGCTTTGCCACCGAATACTCGCACCAACGAACCTATCAAAGAAGACTTGGCACCTATCTATCGCGGCACAGACGTCCCTTCTACGGGCCCTTCCCCCACTGGGGAAACATCAGTCCCCTCTACTCAAACGCCAGCCATTTCTCCTGAGGCACCGATTGCCTCATCCCAAGCATCCGTTCCTGAGCAAACTCAAGAACCGACGCCCAGGGCGCCCGGCATCAGGACCTCAGTAGGATCCGCCATCGAGAGCGCCTCCGAAACTGTGAAGCCTTATCTTCCGGGATCTGTAGCAGCGTATCTTCGTGAGACTTTTCCGTCGTCGCATTCGGGATTTTGCTGACCTACCTTGTTTCAGCTGCCAGTCCGATCGAAAAGCGGTCGGATTTCCCATCGCACGAGGTTCCAGGTGGCTCTGGGACCGGCGTCGGGTCCCTGCCTGGCAATTTCTCCGAGGCGGGCGTCGCAAAGCTGCCGGAAGAGAGATCAGTCGAGGCTCATCAACAGCGAGCTTCTCCGGCCTCTCAGGATATACCTCCTCGTAAAGTTGATCCAGCTGCTAAACTTGGTTCGTCAAACGTTGCTCTAGGTGGTACACATATGCTCACCTATTGTACAGCAAGCAACACATCAACTTCGCCGACCATGCTCCAGAGCGCAAAGGGATATCTCCCCGATTCCGTAGCAGCATATCTTCGTAAGTCCTCAGCCTCCTCGGTCGTCACCATATCCTGATCGATATCTACGAACTAGCGGGAGGCGTCCCAGCTGGAAGCCCCTTGCCCTCGAAAGAGAAGCCCGGAGGTTCTGCGGGCGGGGTTGGCTCGCTTCCGGGTAACTACTCGGAGGTCAGCGTCGCGAAACTTCCTGAAGAGAGGCGTCTGGAGTCGTTGCCATCGCACGAAGACGCAGTCCCGGGCAAATCTGGCGGCGTCGGACCTCTTCCTGGACCACCTTACGAGAGCCGTGTTGCGTTGCTCCCCGAAGAACGCATCCACCCTCAGTGTACGCCTTCTCCTTGCCTACAAAGACTCCGTTTAACATGCATCTAGATGATACTGGCGTCGCAGCGGTAGGAGGCGCGGAAGCTAGTGCAGAAGCTGGTGGTCTGGGTGCTATGAGTGGAGGTACAGGTAGCCATATGCATCAGGTATGGAATGCGAACTTTCGTCACCGGATCGGTCTGATGCATTTCTATAGCCTGAAGGAGATGGTCAGAAGTTCTCGCCTGGTGGTGGTGATACGAATGTTCCGGAGCATGGGCCTGGAACCGGAGCAGGTCCCGGCATCGGTGCTGGTGTCGGCGCTGGTGTCGGCGCAGCTGGTATCGCGGCCGCCGCTCACCAACATGGCTCGTCTGACCAGGTACGCTTCTTCATTCTCATGCTCATCGTCCCATTCAAACGTCGCACAGAGCGCCAATGCGGCACGTGGAGGAGGAACCCAACACCTCGATATCCGAAACGATCCTGGATATCACCCAGCATCTCTCCACCCTCTCGACGAGAAGTTCAAATCGACGACGCCAACCGCAAACCCTTCGGCCCAACAGCATGTGGCCCCTCAGGCTGCGCCCACGGATGCAATAGACCCCAAGACCGCTGATCGTCATTCGACCTCTGGAAGCGACGGTCGCTCGAGCCTCAGCAGTGGTGAACGTCACAAAGTCGGATTCATGGACAAGGTAAAGGGCGAGGCGAAGGTGATTTCCGGCAAACTTGGTCATAACGAGAAGAAGATCGAGGAAGGAAGGCAAATGATGGGCAAGTAGTTGGCTCGGATCTCATGCCTCGAGCTACCTCCTCTACCTCCATGGTTCCGCGTCTGTTTCCCATATTAACCCCTGTATTAGTACCAAGTATAAACATGTAACCCATATCATACGGTGTTGAGAAACGCACCGATCGCAGTGTCCGAATCTTCTTCGAACCTCCACCACGAGCGTTGACCCGGCTTCAGCTTCCACTGGTAGCGCCCCACTATCAAACTCGCCAGAAATCGAGGTAGATGTCGAGACGGCAGTTAAGCTGGCAGCTGGCGGACGCCGACGACACTTCCGCCGCGGTGGAACTGGTGGTGACAAGTGCCAACTTTTCAGGGCTTTGTTTCGGACCCGAAAATCCGTGGCTCCCAGAAGTTCCCATGTGCTTCGGCCCCCATCCACGTCACGATCAACATGCCATCTTCTTTCCACATCCTAATGCTAGCCATGCCCCCGAAGCCCTGCTCAGATGAACCAGAAAATAGCGGAGGTGACTCCCCCGGTCTCAGGGACCTCCTGCATGAGCTTAGGTGGTGAACCTGCGTTTGTGGCTGGGACAGACCAGATCCGGCGGTCTTCATCCACTCGTCGATGCTCTGTCGCGACACCAGGCGTCGCACTTTGGCAACCCTCGACACCTTACACATGATCCCAGCACCCCCGCATGCTTGCCGCGCTCGTGTCTCGTCCTCTTCCTCCTGTGATGGGAACGGACGAACGAAGACACCAGAGAAAGAAGCGAGCGAGCTCCCAAGCTTTTGCCATACTTGCTTAGGACTTTCCTACATTTCTTTTCCCTCCTTGCACCATACGACCCCATGCTGAACGAACGACAACACCCAAGAAAGCAGCCCGAGCTTTCAAAATTTGCCATGTCATGTGGAGATGTATTTAACTGTGTATCTCTGAGGGCGTCTAGAGCGTTGACGACGAGGAACTGGAGAGGCATCATCCAGAACGCCTAGAACATCGATGACGGGGTTATGATCAACCTTACACGTGTTGTTGTTGACGTCATTTTCAAAGCCAACTTGCCTCTCCCCACTGGTGGAAATTTGACTTCGACGAACGCTAGATGGCATGCAAATACTTATAGACAGTAAGCTACTACAACGCTCTATCACGCCTGGCTTCAAGACTTATAAGAGGATTCATTCATATTTTATAGATCCCACTTCCATACACGTTAATCCCAAGTTGATCCGCGGGAGCCCGAAAGATGACGACTAGTAGTCCATCTCATTTTCAGCCCGACACTGTATAAATCGATATCATGACTCCAGTTCGGCCATGACACGAGTTTGAACGCGAAAGCCTAAAGAACGTGCCTTGGATCATTAGACCGTTCGCGACCGAGACCAAACGCCATTCGGTTCACACCGGTATTCTTTTTTTTTGAAAGTTTTTCGCTTCTTTCTCTTGTGTTGAATGGGTGGTTTTGACTTGCTGATGAATGGTCTACAGGACAATACTCTTCAAACGATGATGTAGGGCTTGTCCTTCTTTCCATGACATTCCCGGAGCACTTCCGGCTTTCTAGCACCTTTTGTCTCTTCTCCCATAACACGCCACGCATCTCAGACGAAGAAAACATCTTGAACATGCGCTAAACGGTCGATCATCGCTTGCTCAGACTGCGGCAACGAGGAACGATGTAATACCGATTCAGTAATGCGCCACTGTTCTTGATTCTACAAGTTCTTGCTGAAACTCGACCATCAAACGCCTCAAGTGTTCTGCTCGGCTCATCCGATTATCCTGCTGCGCAATCACGGTCGCTGTCACGCTTGAGTTGACATCCATCATCCTGACTCAATCTCGTTCTTCGTGGATAGGTTCACTTCAAAACTGTATCATACCTTGTTGCTAAGTACTACTGAGAGGTGTCGCGGATGTACATCCTTTATGTAAAGATGTACGGGTCCCTTTGCCCAATTCCTAGAGTCCCAACTGAATTTCGGCGATCCTAGGAAACTGTTCCCGTCATCTCAGATAATACGACCGATTTTGAGTACCAAATATCCCTAATCCTATCCCTTCAAGCGTGCGTCACCGATCCTGACTCTGCAGTTTCCTGTTGGAACTCGACAATCAAACGCCTCAAATGTTCTGCTCGACTTATCATGTCTCTTTCCTGTGCGAACACGATCTCTCTGCCTGTCACGCTTGTGTTGTCACCCTACTCCTGTGCTCGATCTCGTCTCTCCCTGCTAGGTTGAATAATGGCAGGCACATTGCGTGCGTCAGGGACTGGGGGTTTGTGTTGCGCCGTCGGATCACTCCGCCGAACCCAGTAGGAAGCCTCAATACGGCTCCATGGTGTGGCCGATAAGGATTTCATGTTTCGATTACAGAAGAAGACATGCCACGAGTGAGTCCATTGTGGCGTGTAATAGCTTCCGTGATTTGTTGAAACAAACTCTGATGCTCTATACCCCCCGAAGCGTCCGTGTGTAGTTGTAGTGGGTCTCGATGTTGTTCTCTTTTAAGGGACCGTCAGGCACAAAAACAACGTTTATTTATTTCTTCTTTGAACGACCGTCGGTCGCAACTTGACTTGTGTTGGGCGACCAACACTTGTCCCTTCGTTGGGCTTTCCTGGAAAGCATTGTGGGCGCCTATCTCCCCCGTTTCGAATATGTATTACGTCATTCTGCCTCGAACATTGTCCCCGTCAGTCTTTGTTTTCATTATCATTGTGCTTTCACTTGTGATGGGGCCGTTAAAGAAAACCAGCCCTATATCGCTTTTCTGCATTCCGCTACCCCCTTTGTGTGATCTTATCTATTTGACACATATATGATACAGGGGATGGAAATACCAATATAAATTTGGATATCTCATGGATACGGAGCCTTGTAAGACCCAATATTCCAGCGACGAGTCGTTGTCCGGTCCTGTCACGGCGTCACCTCTAAAGTGAGTCGTACGATTGAGATGAAAGAGACCTATCAAACGATACCAAGTGACAGGGATCATCATTTGAAGCTACCTAAATATGCACGTAACGCAAGCACTGTGCCGCTGGCGCAGGCGCCGAGCGCCACATGGGGCCGAGCGCTAAAATTTCAGAAAAAAGTGCTAAATGGAGGTCAGAGCAGCTCGAAATTGTGAGCAGGAATATTTGGAGTGCATACCCTCTTCCATAAGACGGCCTGGAGCTGCAGTCCAGGATAAATGATATGTCATCAGAAATGGTCAAAAGCATAGCAGTACTGACACTCTAGAACCTACTGAGAAAATGTGATTCAGAATAGCACATGTTAGAGCCAATTGGTCGAGAAGGCTTTATTTCCATACATACAAAATTAATATCCTCTCGGAGGAGAAACGCAGTCGAAACGCGTCCAGATTTGCTCAATATGGACAGGTGGGAGCGCATTACCAAAGCGGCAATGGCTGTGCATCATGTTGTGTGTTATGTGGTCGGACGTAACGTCCACAGCCATAGGTGATGATCCCCGTGGTGGACGCATCAGGCAATACCGCCACTTTAATACATGAAACACCTGTAATCAGAGGTGAAGGGTTTGTCCCTACCTTCCCCCACACCGAGGTTCTCTTCCCCTTTCCTCCTCGACAACTATCACAACGATGTCGAACATCGAGCAGGAGCCCCGAGAAGAATCAGTTGGTGCTGAGAAGCCCAACGATGTGGCCTACATAATCGCCAGCCGCCGTCGCGCTGCTCTCCAGGAAATCGACGATGCTCCATTCGGGTATTTACAGCTCCATTAAGTCTTCGATCAAATCGTTTCCTAACGTGGCGTAGCAAGTTCCATGCTAAGGTCTGCTTGGTTGCCGGTGCTGGATTCTTCACTGATAGGTGAGTACTATTCATCTCGATTCTGAACTCGTGTATTGATGTTTCCTATGAGCTATGATCTCTTCGCCATCAACATCGCCTCAATGATGCTGGGTTATGTCTACGGCACAGCCGGCACTGGTTCCTCCCTGAAACAGTTGAACAAGGCACAGGACATTGGGGTCAAGGTCGCTGCTCCCGTCGGTGCCCTCTTTGGCCAACTTCTCTTTGGTTGGTTGGCGGATATTGTGGGTCGCAAAAGGATGTGTACGTTTATTTCAATTGTCGATCTTACAGATTACTAACGCACCTCCAGATGGCATCGAACTTATGATTATGATTATCGCGACGTTCGCGCAAGCTATGTCTGGTGGCGGTCATGCTGTTGGAATCATCGGTGTTCTTGTTGTCTGGCGTTTCCTGGTGAGCGAACTAGTGACACATTATCCCTGTTTTTTTCACTCACAAACCTCTCAGATGGGTTTCGGGATCGGGGGCGACTATCCTCTCTCTGCCGTTATCTCTTCCGAGTTCGCGCCCACCCTCACGCGTGGACGCACAATGACAGCTGTATTTTCAATGCAAGGCTGGGGTAACTTCTGTGCGTCTTTTTCTATTAAGAAATGTACTTTTTCTTACCTACATCATTAGTCGCTGCCCTTGTCGCGTTTATTATTGTTTCTGCATACAAGACGGCTCTCCTCAATGACCCTGACGTCGTCGACTCCATGTGGCGTATCCTCATCGGTCTTGGCTGCGTTCCCGGTGTTCTCGCTCTCTATTTCCGTCTTACCATCCCCGAAACTCCCCGTTTTACCATGGATATTGAACGCAACATTCAACAGGCCGCCCAAGATATCAGAAATGTCCTCACTATCGGCAACTCCGCCGTTGATCCCGATGCACCCGTCCAGCACGCTAACGCCCCCAAGGCCAGCTGGGCTGATTTTCGCAAGTACTTCGGTCAATGGAAGAACTTGAAGATTCTCATTGGTACATCGTGGTCATGGTTTGCTGTGGGTGTGTTCAACGTTGTCCAGACCTGAGTCCTGAGTGTCTATTCTAATCATTTTGGCTACAGATATCGCATATTACGGACTGGGCCTCAATTCATCTATCGTCCTTAATTCCATCGGTTTCGGTACACCGACCTCGAGTATCACGGGTACCCAGCTCGTTTTCGACAACTTGAATAACATTTGCATCGGAAATTTGATCCTTTCGGCTGGTGGCTTGATCCCCGGATACTACTTCTCCCTCGCGTTCATCGACCTCTGGGGACGGAAGCCCATTCAGCTCATGGGCTTCATCGTTCTCACCGTCCTCTTCATCATCATGGGTCTGTGGCTGAGGTTTAATCGGCGTCTCCCGATTTAATCTAATTTTCTTCCAGGCTTTGGCTACGACAAGCTCACCAGCACCCCCGCTGCAACGAAGGGCTTTGTCGTTCTCTACTGCTTCGCCAATTTCTTCCAAAACTTTGGCCCAAATACAACCACTTTCATAATTCCCGGAGAGGTTTTCCCCACCCGTTACCGTTCCACTGCCCACGGTATCTCCGCCGCAAGCGGAAAGCTCGGTGCCATCGTTGCTTTGGTCGGCTTCGCGCTGCTCAAGGATATCGGAGGAACCGATGCCTTCTTCAAGCATATGTATGTCTCCCACTGCCCATGTTACTGAATCTAAACTAATATATTGTTCCCAGTCTCGAGATCTTCGCTCTGTTCATGTTGACCGGTATCTTCTCGACGCTTCTGCTCTCTGAGACCAACGGATTTAGTCTCGAACAGCTCTCTAACGAAGACCAGGAGGGTTTCATCAAAGGTAATTAGAAAATATCTCCTTTCTTGCCACTTTGTGGTATTGAAGTTATTCCGCTTCAGGGATTGTCGGAAACGCCGTCGTAAGAGATGGCCTTATCGTCACAACGAGAACATCCTCCTGAAGACCAGGTGCACCAGAAAACTTCCTTATCTCTATCTTTACCTATCTGTAGTACATTGTAATTCGTGGTTTTTTGCATTCTCTCAATTACATCACAGGAGACGGCTATCATTATTGGTTACTTACTCACTTAATAGCGGCCACGCCCGGCCTTCTCCCGCATGAGCGATACCCTTTCGCGTCATGTTTGTTGCTCAACGCTCACATCCTTTCTCCTGTACGAACAATACAAGGATATGACTCCCGTGCCTACAGACTCACAAAAATTATTTTACCTCTCGTCATTGGAAAAGTTACACCTGGAAGGGGCGCAAACCTCAGGCTGGGCTATTGACGATGGCTGGCTCTTTCAGGTCGCTACGACATGGTCAGCTCTCACAATCCTTTGAATACAGACAATGTCGCAGGCGACCCTGCTCGTCTGGCACCCCTTATCAGGGCCTGTCCTGGCCTTATAGAGCTCGACGTTTCCGCGGAGTGGAATCCCTTCGACCTTCGGCTGCTGGACGATGTTTTAACAATATTTCGATGTTTGGTTACCATGTTTCCCATGCTGCGCGAACTCCAGAACAAACCGGGCCTCGACCGAGTCGACGTAAATTGAATGAAATTTCAGGATTATTTGACCGATACTATCGTGGGCCATTACATAAGCAGTCAGCGCAAGTCTGCACTACAGGCCGATTTTTTGTACAATATGTTTTCTTCCACTACAAAGCCATAGCGCCAACAGCACCTTCAATTTCATTTCAACGAAAATTCACATCTTCCTAGATAACATCCTCTCATGTTGCATATTTATGGACCGGTCTCTCTTTTTATCAGTTCTTCTCCCTAGAAGACACAAAAATTCAGCAGACACCAAGTGCCTTGTGCGCATGAAAACGTACAAACGGGTAACTTTGACAGGAGCCTGAGGCTCGCTTTCCCCGTTGACATACGGAGTTAGAGTGAGGTAGATCTTCCATTCAATGTTTTTATCCGAGCGAGTGAAGGAATACGACTCAAGAAGCACGGCGAGGATGAGTTCTCATAAGGATGGTTAGTACATATACTCGTGCGGGTTGTAATCAGGGGTCATGACCTACTTATCTCGTGAATAGTAAACCTCATTCCTCTGGAATCAATGAATTTGGTGAGCTGATCTCGAGGTGACTTAAACAACTCACGGGCATGCCCTGGGTCCGCCTAGGAAAGACATCCTTCACTTATAATATAAATTGAAAGCAGAGAAGATGGCAGCACGTACATATTGGAATAAGATCCCGGTAGGCGTACGCCCTCATTGGTGATCAACTCATATGCTCTTTTACCCATCCACCTTTCAGGTTTGAAATTGTCTGCATCTGGGCCCCATATTGCCTGTGAGCGGTTCGCCGCCGCAAGGCCAAGATATACAGTGGTTCCCTTTGTTATCAACAGCGAGCGCAGCCGAGTGCCATCTGTGGCTATAATCGGATAGTGCAGCGGGACGACAGTATCTTCCATGGTCCTGAGATACCGTCAAAAAGGTGTAACGGTGAGGAAAGGCAGAATGACGCACTGACGCCAAACAAATGTAACTGGAGTGAACAGACGAAGGGTTTCCCGACACACGGCATCAAGCAGAGGAAGATTCTCCAGCTCCCGAAATTCGAAGTCGTCGTCGCTACCCTTGAGCTATGAGAATCACATACTATGAGCCTTGGCGCAGAGCCCAATAACAGAAACAAGACCGTACCTTACGAGCTTCACGCACCTCGGTGCGAAGGCGCGCCTGAAGTTCCGTGTTGAGAGCCAGCAGTAATATAAAACGTGCCAATGTGCGTGCAGTTGTCTCCTGCGCACCGTGAACAACAGACCTGTAGAGAGAAATCAGCGGGGGGGACTATCAACTGTTTCTAAATGCACAAGACATATACATACCCCATGTTTGCGATGACCGCTTGGTCAGATAACTGATCCTGTGGATCCGCCTCCCGGTTGGATTTAACTACACGTTCACCACATCAGTCTCAGGATTGCAGGTAATATACTCGTGAGAGCAGACATACAAAGTATCGTCATCAGGTCCTTTCCACTGCTCGCGTTTGCTTCCAGGGCCGACATGCCTCCTTCGCGGTATAGTTTTTTCTTTCCCTCCAGTACACTTTCATAGACGGGGTGCAGCGTATCACATGCTTTCTTAAACTGTCAGAGAGCGTCAGAAATAGTCTACCCATGCACATGTTTCATACCTCGCGCGGCGCGGACCATGGAAGATATGTGACCAGAGTTGACAGGAGACGTCGGAACCATACAGGCCTTATCTTTCGCCAAGACTGCATAAACGGGAGAAAGAAGAACATGCGACCGGCGATTGGGCTACAGATAAATGGAGGTAAGAACTCATTGCCTAGTCGTGGAACAGACACATAAAAGTTGGGACGTACAGAACTGATGTAATTGCCCATTGGAACTCTTTGAATTCTCTACTGGTGTGGTCGAAGGAGTTGAATGTGTGCCCAAGACCAGCCTGCGCAATGAGCTCCAAGGTCGTACGTACAAGCCAGTCAAGAATGTCGACCTCTAGACCTTGAGGCTTATCCACCAATTCTGCGTTGATTGCGGCCTGCAGCTTGGAAAAATATGAAATGTGTTCACAAAAAGCAGATAATGTTTAGAGGAAGTAGGAACCTGATGGATCACGTTGTAAAAGAGAGGCGTGAGACGGGAAATGTGGGTAATAGTGAAGATGGGGTCGACAACCTTGCGATGCTTCTTGTGTTCGTCGCCTGGAGGAACAAGGTATATCAGGCCACCACATCAAATGGAAGTAAGCCTTAGTAGGTACCCCACACAGATGCCATACCGTCACCATGATGAATAAGTCCAAACAGGCTAAAAAGAGAGCAGATCAGTAAATGCGGTCCGAGATGAATTAGAGTGGCCTACCCAGCGATATCACTGGATTGCTGGAAAGAGTGATCATTGCGCACAAGAACAGCGTTCAGTGCAGCAGGGTCAGTGATATACAACGCGTCGCGCTAGACACGGTAGTGAGCCTGTGATCCCCAATGTCAATGATGCTAATTACTTACTTGCATCATTCCCCCGTCAAGCTTAGCAACATGCCCATACTTCTCAGCCATCTCAAAATGCCAATTGAGACTTTCGGGGTTGTGGAGATCTAGCAAGAACCCTGAAACGACTACGGCTTAGCTTCTGACCGTGGAAAGACCTAAAAAGTCATACCAAGTCCTGAAGAAGCTTTGGGTCCTCGAAGCGACTTGTAAGGCGACTTGTGCTGCCATCGACGTAGGCCTAAAAGAGCCAGTATGACAACTGTCGCCAATGCACATGAAGTGGAGGCTCGCGGAAGATGCTCCTGAATAGCATAGGGTGTGAGGCGGGACATGATGGAAGCTATAAGACCCATGGCAGGAGTCGAGACGCTATTAAACGATAGAGTGGATATCATCACATCAGTCTGATATAGAGACACCGTCAGATGAAACGTGACCATGAGGGCTAGTATGAGCCATGCGAAGATTGCGTGAGCAGTTGGCTACCACGGAGCACGGTTGATGCAAAGGCTGGGGTAATGAAATTTAGTGGACCACCCGCGTGATAGCTCCGGGCTTCAGAATGAGTGGCAAGAGTAGTCCGCATATCCATCTCTGTAACCGAAAAGCTTCTCCAGCCTGAGGCCGCATGCATCGGAACGATCAGCGCAAGAACTGTAGTATTTATTGTCGCTCCTCCTCTAAGTATAGAAACTGTAGTGCATTCCGGAATGGAGAATAGCCCTCCCCCTCCAGACGAGATGAAGGAGGGCTAAAGATGCTGTTCGTGAGCTGTCCATAGTAAAAGAGATTTGCGACCTGCTCACATCAGAATGCATGGATCAGGCTAAGGAGATTCTCATACCGTACCAGTGTATTGAGCTCTTTTATATTCTGGAAAAACTCAGGCTGTCCCAAGTAAAAGTAGCCAAGCTTGCTTCCCGTCTGCGATTGGCCTTGCGATGATGATTCTGAACAAGTTCCCATCACACAGGTGATCACACGACCGTTATGTTCTTGAAATTATAGGCCCGGTCCCGGCCCGAAACCACTTGACAGACAATTTAAGAGAATGAACCTGTGAGGATCCGATCCCTATCTCCGAGAGGTTTGTGGAAGACATACCTGGGAAGAAGATGAACGTGTAAGGAGAGATCCCGGGGGATCCCCATGCCAAAACACGAATCCTCTTCCATGTCCAGGTCTCACTGCACAAACTCGTCACAATATGACTGCGTCGCGTCACCACCACTTCACGATTTGAAAGCGCGTCGCGCTTTGTAAGTCTTGTGATGACGCGACAAAGTCACGGGGACTGGCCAGACGAACTCTTTGAACTTGAGTAAATTTTCATTTTAAACCTCTTTAAATTTACTAAACCTACAGTGACGTTAACCGTAATCTTCTGAGTCCTGAAGTTTTCTCGTTTCTTTTTCTGCTCTCGATTGGGCAGAAAAACCGTAGGATGCACAGATGCCTTCAAATTCTTGAAATGTAAAGTATTATCTTTGGCCATATATGTTGAGCGCTACCCTGCGGAGGATGATTCTCAAGGATGGGCAGAATTGGCCAATGGTAGTCATAAGGCTCTCGCTGCCTTAGCGTCTAGTTGTCGCGCTGTCTCGGGTATGTGTCATACATTTGGATAATACATACAGTGACTACAAGCTGAATTTGATTTTAGTCTTCATCGAAGCTTCATCGGTAAAACAGAACTTGCCCACAATAATCTATGAAGGGAACATGAACTGACTCTGGACAAAGCTCGTCAAAGTGATGGGCCGTCAGGCCTTTGGGCGCCAACTCCCCAGCTTCCAATTCTGAAAACACAAAAACCCAGGTCGTTGTCACGGTGGTGCGCTTGTTTGACACGTTTCCATTTTCTTGATCTAAATACACAACGATACGAACGCTCGTACGGCACTTGGAAGAAAGTGACTGCGATTCTGCGAAAGATTTGACCACTACGCACACAAGATTGAGTCCCTCAGCCCAGCTCGTGTCCATTGGGAACAGGGGGTCGACTATCCTCGCTTTGTCGGTGCTATTGACATCCATCAGGACGTGCTGCAGGCTCTTTCGAGTTATCGTCCTCTCCGGGCATTCCTTCCGAACCTCAAAAATCCCCCCCTTAAGATCAAAACTCCGTTATCATGCCTCCATTAATGCTCCAGCCTTCTACGCGAGCAAATCACGAATATCGACATAAGCTCCAACGGAGGAAGTGACATCGCAATTTGTAGCTTTCTGGCTTCCATAGCACGGCTGTGCCCAAAAATCCTGGACCTCACTATTTCGACCGTTTCCTCCGTTTTGGACGAGATGTTTTGCAAGCTGCCTTGCATTAAATCACTTGATATCAACACACCGCTATCCGGAATTGCTTTCCTTCGTTTAGGAACCCTACCCTCGTTGGAAAATGTGAATATGGGAATAGTCGACAAAAGCAGTAATAACAATCCGCAGTTACTGGCGGGGGTCGGCCAGTTCCCTGCACTCACATACTTGACTTTCGATACACGTTGTTGGGCAGAAATAGGTCTCATTCTCCTTGTCCTACCCTGCCCTTTTATAACTTGGGACTCGAAGTGGAAGAGAACACCTCTTTATCCACCCACGGCGAGTTCTTGGCCTACTCGCGCGTCATCGACTTCCTCTTGCGACATGTTCATTGCTCCACGTCAACGTACCTCCATTTGTACGGCCCATACGAGGAGGATATACATGTTACCACAGACTTGCAAGGCCTCTTTCAACTCACATCATTCATGGAGTTTTGCCTCTTGATCACGGATACTCGTGTTATGGACGATGGTTGGCTATCCCAAGCCGCTACAACATGGCCGTCTCTGAAAATTCTATTGATATAGTCCATGATACAGAAACCTTACGGAGCTCGACATTGCCGCTCATTGGACTCCTTTCGAGATTCAGCTCGTGGGCGATCGATTCATCACCCACAAATCTCGCTATTAAGTATATCGTAACGTGGTGTATCTCCATCGACGCTGGCGATGCTTCGATGCCTGGCAACCATGTTCCCCAGGTTGCGCGATTACAAGTTCGAAATGGACTTCGACGAGGACGACCAACGACTAGTAAATTGGAGGAAGCTGCGGCGATATCTTATCCCGAATATTGTGGGGTAGTGGTCACGGTGGTTCAATACGTTGCTTCGGCAAAAGATTGGAGGGAACTGGAGGGATATCTGGTCAACAATGGTTTCTGACAGTTGAGTGTTGGCGCAGGTACACGATGGCAGTTCATTCAAGATTCAAGGACCTCAATCCGTCTCGTGGACAAGGGCCTTCCAGAAGTATATTTTCTATAACGCCATATGTTACTCACAACGCCATATTTCAAATCTACCTCACATTATAATTAAAACAAAACGTATCTGGGTCAATCGACGTAAAATTCAGCGCCAACACGACCTTCAACCCCATCTCAAGGAATAGTTGCTGCTTCACAAGATCATTCTTTCCCAGGGTGCAGATAGTCTGCACCACCTTCTCTCGAGGCTGGTTACACACTACCGAAAAGGACACGCGACTAGAAGTGTTGTAGCTCTTTATCGCGTTGAAGCAGACGGCTCGGGGATTTGTAAGTGCTATGGCGGTGGCGCGGATGCAGAGGAGGTCCGTCGTGGCTTGCACAGGACACGTTACGTTTGTGGCATTCTTCGTTTCTGTTATGTGCGCGGCGAATGCAGCTGGGGCACCATTTGGCTCGGCTGAGCCATCATTTCCTGGCTCGTTCTCCTCGTCGGCTATAAGTGTTCCATTCCAGATCTGGGAGCGTTACTAGTCATGAATGACATAGTAAAAGACGTTGTGCGGACGTACCGAGAAATCACAGTTCCCCAAAGGCTCTGCCTCATTGTCCTCGCCCGTGTAGTTGAAATACCTGCCCACGTCAACCATCATGCATCAGGCTCGGACCCTCTCACAATTATCAATTACAACAACATACCCGCATCTCAGTCCCATATCGCGCGTATCAACCACCGCAGCCTGCGTGCTCGGGACCTTCGGGCATGTGAAGCACCTAGTGCTCTGATACTCACAGCCTTCCTCGGGTGGGCACCCAAGCTGCAGGTACACCCCCTTGTCCCCCGTCTGTTGTTGGATCGTGAGACAATCGGCGTCCTGCGGGGCTTTGGGAGGACACGCGATCTCCGATGGGTCTTGTGGTTGTGTCTTGTTTCCCTCGGCCTGCGACGTCGACACATCGATCAGTACCAAGGTCGGGGTAGGATAAATGTGGGTGTGGGCGTACGCACGTCATACTCGCATGTGTCAAAGAGAAACGTCGGGCGTTGGGTTTCATACCTAGTGGTTAACGGTTAGCAGCTGAAATCTATTCGACGAGGCCCGAACGCACTCGCAGCGGAACCCCCCGCCGTCCCCACTGGCAGGCGCATAACAGATAGAGTCTACGGGCTCGACCCCCTCGTCTGGCGTCTTGAAGGACTCAATGATGGGGCATGTGTAGCACACGTCGTTGGTGGTGGCGTTGCTAGGCAGGAGTGCGCGGCATGGCTTAACGGAAAGCTGGGCTGTGGCCTGGAGCATGAACGATGCGAAATAGATGATTGGGAACATGGGATACATGTGCATGAGTGGGATTGGGGGTGAGAGTGTTATAAGTATATGGCGGCCGAGCAACTCCTGGGCCCAGGTGAAGGATCAATGAATAGCGGGGCAATAACGTCGCCCACGCTAGCTGGATGGCATTGAAAGTCGACACTTCGCTTAGCCTAATACTGGATAGATCAGAATGGAGAGAGCGCCACCAGTCTAACCGCCGTGATGCGGCCCAAGGCGCCAATCTGTCCATCGAGAGAGGCAAGCGAAGTAGTTGGTCAGTCGAAATGGGCGCGAATTGAGAGCTTCTGGCGCTCAGTATCATCGCGGGAGGGTTGTAGATCTGTGCTGTCAAGATACCGGTTTGGAGATAGCCCGGTCTTTGCGGGGCGTTTCTTGTAAGGCCTGATTGTGAGCGTCTGCGTTATCACTTCACTGGCACATGTCAGCCCTAATATAAGTCATTCGGAGAGAGTCGCGTACGCTTTCTAGCATGCGATTTCTGAGCCGGAAAAGTTTAAAGCATATTCACAGTCGGCTCCACTAGAGGTAGACTCTTCAAGCTTGAGGCATCATATATCACGATATAGTCCAATGATGAAATACGGAGGCGGAGGTCGGGCTGCCAGAGAGACGATTCAAGGCGCCAATCTTTCTGTAGCTATGAAATAGAAGCATGTGCCTGCATCCACCAAGATGGATTCATCTGACAAAGAGAGAATTCACAACACTCACTATCGTAGTCTGTTTGGTAGTCGGGGAGGGAGGGAGCCATTCTGTTGATCTGCACTTCTAAGGAGTTGACGCCAAGGCGCGCGTGAAGAGTTGGGGGATGGAGGCCCGATTGTGATACCCTCTTGGCCAGTTTCATTATACCTTGGCCTTTAGGGCGAGAACCTGTAGGGAGATAGCCGCGTGGTCGATATTCAATGCCTCCCCAACACACATGAGCCATTCGAGTTCGGTTTCTTGCATGCGAGATATAGATGAATGCTACGTCTGAGAGTTTCTGAGCTGGGAAAGGACAATTGAAGATGAACACTTTGAAAATAGGATACGATTCACTCTTCGGGTATGGAACTCCTGGTAAGTAGTCGTCTGGAGTCGTTATTGCTGCATCGATATAAACATCGAACAGTTGTGGTAGGTACGTCTGCACGAGGAGGAACTCGTCATTCATGTGTTAGTATTCGCCGGTACGGGTATTTAGGGCGCGTACATTAGGAACAACACCAATAACACGCCTCGAACCAGCTGCCAGCTACGATCCAGATAATGAATTGTTCGAAATGGGTCAAAATAATACAATGGGTTGCTCCTGTCAACATAGTAGCGTCCAGTTGCGAAGCTAGCATAATAGGGGGGGGGAGCAATAGTTGAAACAAAGACTCAAATCTGTCAAGAAGAAAAAACAAGCCGTGTCGAATATGGTCCAGAAGAGTCAAGACCGCAATCGCCGAGATCCGAATACGATCCGACTGATCAATCGTTCAACAATTTATCAATCAACCCGTCCATGGCTAAAATAGGTTAGGGTTCCCTTGACTTTCTTCCTACCACCGCGACCATGGAATCGCTCAACCTCCACACACTCGCCAATTCTCTACCTACGGCGCAGCAGAACGCCGAGAAGGAGTTGACTAACAACTTCAAAGGTTCTTTTCTCATCTTTTCCTGATAAAGGTTTTCTTTGACTGACTGAGCTGTTGATGATAGCGGCCGCACTGAGCATCACAACGCTCTACAGGTCTTCTAGGAAGAACTCGAAGAGAGCGTATAACGCTGGATATGCAGCGGCGTGTCAGGATCTCCTGACCATGATACAGCAGGGCGTCTCCCTGTCGCCTAACCCCTCCGCGCCCTCGCACGACCCGGACCACGGGGGCCTGACGATTGGGAGGGTCATGGATTGGACTGAGGCAAGGCTGGAGGCTATTAGAAGTCGAGAGGAAGAGGAAGATGAGGAGGAGGAGAGGGAGAGGGAGAGAGAAGGCGGGGGGAAGAGCCAACCTATTCCTGTTGTTGGCAATGTGCCGAAGGTCGATACGAAGCCACCTAGGGTTCCTGTGGCGTCTGTACCCCGTACTAAGGCTCCGGTACGTCCCTTTACTTTCAACTTACTCACTCCAAATATTAATTTTATAGACTCCCCCGCAGGCCACATCGTTACCGACCCCCAGTTCCCCTCGGTCATCACAACCACAGCCCTCAGCGCCCTCCTCGCCTTCACCGCCACCCCCAGCGGCCCTCCGGCCCATACAGCGCCCCATACGCTCCCGGGGCTCCGCAAAAGCCGACCTCATACCGGGGAGCATGGATTTTGCGAACGGCCCTAGCACCTCCGAGTCCGACACCATCCCCATCCCCATCGCAGCGGGTGCGAAGAGGAGACACGCAATGATGATGATGCTCGACTCGGCGCCCTCCGCCGTATCCATCGATTCTTCGGTGGCTCATCCTCCCCCAATGGGAGGTAATAATTTGAACTCGGCCTCGGGCTCGAGGCGCCGCACACGCAGTTCGAGGCATGGACACGCTCCGCCGCAGAACCAGAATTTTAGCCTTATAGCGCCGCCCGCGGACGCGATGGAGGTGGAAGAGGATGGGAGGGAGCGGAAGAGGGTCGCGAGGAGGTGACGGTACTCGCATGGATCCACGTCTCGGTTCTCATCGCATTGGCTCGTTCATCCTCATCCTCATCCTTCCACTCATCATACACGATTCAGAGCACCATTAGTAGTAGTAGTTTCTTACTGGTTCCTTTACATACATACGAACAGCACCCTCCACTTTCTCGCCCACTCACCCACTTACAAGTTCCATTTTCTCGTCGTTTCCATTCATCGTTAGTTTTTGGATACATCTGTAGTACACCGTTGTAGTAGTTCAAGTGTAAGTAGACCTCATCGACCCGACAGACATCAATTGTATCCTTATCCTCATCTCATCCTCTCCCTTATCCCACCATTATCCTCATCTTGGCCTCATGGACTCAAGCTCTGGAACTGTGGGGCCATTATGGAAGACCAGAAGTTCATGTTGAATCGGACCGAGCTCCGGGATCCATAATATGGCGATAAGAATAGAATGTTGAGAAGCAGTATAACCCCAGTGGGACGGTCCCATTGTTGTAAAGCCTCCGAATCAATCATCTCGAAGTTGCGGATCCCTCCGGAGGAATAATCTTCTAATCTCCGACCTTTCCAGCCCAGCAACTACGTATGCTATTTCGTTTTCCAACTCTCAAAGGAATGGAATTCGGTTAATGGGGCTTCACGTACTAGAGCGGTGGCGGGATTCATTTCAATGGATGCAGGTACCTTTCACTTGTCAATGACACTGGGCAAAAATTGCAAAGGCCCGAATCCGTTGGGAGAGCCATCAGATGGGCCAAACCATAGGCCATCAATTGGGCCATCACTTCACGTGAGACATGCGTGACCTCCAAACAAGTCGCGTCATTCCATACTCACGTCAGCACCTCCACGTTTTGTTCACCGCCGCCACAAGGTTTCGGACCGCCGTCAAAACATATGGCCGCCATACAGTCAGGCCAATGGTATGCGATATGTCCCACTCTATACACTGTTCCCAACTAACACTGTTACCTTGCAGCCTATATTTACATATCAGATTATGTGTAGACTATCAATCTAAATAAAAAAAGCACTATGGTTTTTGTGGCGACAATTCAATATTTTTGCACCAGCCCCAGTAAAGTTTAGTGATCAATGGAATTTGAGAGGGGCATGCGGAAAAGAAAACATCTCGGATGCCCTCAAGATATCTTCATCTCAATACCAACAACTGTATTTCCTTCGTAGATGGCCTTCTTCGCCTCCCAGCTCTAAGGCACAGGAAGTCCTGAGAATTGGGGACGTTATTATCAACTTGTATGTCGTCTTTACTGTTTCTATTCTTTTTCCAACTCAATTATCCACAACGCCTATCCTGTCATTCCCGAGTAGGGTCTATGGAAATTGCATGAAGAAGGTGTTGCATTGTAGAGTGATCAAACAGTACAGTTCGAAGTCGAGACAATGATCTGCTACTATGACGCCAACTGTAGGACCGTTATCTTATCACATGGCCACTGACAGCCCAGGCCTGGGTAGTGGCGGGCCGCCTCATCGGCCGCCCCTCACAACCGATCAGGATCATGGCGTGAACGAGCGGGAACGTGTCCGATGTCGGTGTCGGCGCCCTTTATTTTTGACATAATCAGCCGACAAGCCGTTGTTTGGTTTTGAGGAACATACCGGCCCAGCTACCCGGGCTCCCGCTGGCCCATCTGATGGCCCATTTGATGGCTCATCTGATGGCTCTCCCAGCGGATGGGGTGTTCTCAAAAATTGGTGCCTCCGATCGCAGCACTTAGACCAGTGGTGCTTCCTCAAGGACATTTGGATATTGGAGAATCCGGCAGTCAGTCCGTCCGTCCGTCCATCTGTCTGGGCTATACAATACAAAGTCCGCTCAAGCATAAGACCTCCCATCTCCCGTACAGTCAATGTTTTCCAGTAGAAAGAATGCCTCATGAAGGATAGCGTACAGTACTCTATATAAAGCAACGGTGATGAGTTCCTCCTCGTTCTGAGCCGGAATTTTAGCGGTCTGCTAATTTTCGCAGATATGTTCTTTAATATTGATATGCAATCAAAGTGATCAGCGGCACCTTGGTCATCACTAAATCAGGTGATTCAACCTTTGGAAAACCTGACGTGACGCGTCGGCATCACGTGACACGCCACCGCCTGACGAATATTCGCTGGCCGCTCTTATCGCTTCAAGAAAATTTTGCATAGAACAGAGACATCTGTCAAATCGGCTCTCTAAACTGAACCATCAACACAATTCTATTCACATGTCTTCTCCCAACGCCTTTGTCTTTACATCGACTTCTGCCACGTCCTCAGGGGGTTCCCCGGTATTGGCTCCAATGTTCTGGATGTTCGTCGCTGTTGGCACTATCTTCGTGCTTCATTACCTGTACTGGAGGATTTGGGTGAAGGAGTTGGAGTCAGAGAACTATGACGAATGGGTCGTTCAGGGAGTGGCCAGCAAATTCCGGTCCGTCTT